>JARQOC010000266.1:0-104197 GCA_033576535.1 Allobates femoralis
ACCATGATACATTCCTTATTAGTATGTTGCTTAGGATGAGTCCAATTGTAATGGATGAAGCTTAGTTCATAATAGTCCAATAAAACGTTGGTCCATGAAGGAGGTTGCTTAATCTTTGACCGTTATTAACCTTAATCTTTGACCTTATTAATATGTTGCTGATGAGTCCAGTAATGGTGATGGCAGAGGCTTAATCCGTATTGTTCCAAAAATAGTTGGTTAGTCCTTATAAACCTGTAGTCTAACCCAACAGTCACATTACAGTAATTCATAATAACCTACATTAAATGGCTTTGAGCCACTGATCTCACACCACAATTACATACCTAGTGATGTCCTGCATCAAAGTCAGGTCACTCCAGCCTGGCCCAAACAGGTTCTGGGCATCAGAACTGGCATCAGTTTGAGTATATAGCCTAGATTTGAAAACGTTGATGCCAGTTCTGATGCCCAGAACCCATTTGGGCCAAGGCCGTTCAATGTATGTAGCTACCATCCAGACATATGTGTTACCTGGTTACGGCCTTCCTGTCTGGAACGTGACCCTGGACAACTGTATGCCTACATACTGTCTAGTCCCTGAATACTACAAGCTCTCCTGGAACCTGAGCCTGGACTGTTGCATGGCTACATCTGTATCTATTCCCTGAATACTGCAAACTGTCATGGACCCTGACTCTGGACCACTGTATGCTTACATCTGTCTACTCCCTGAATACTAGAAGCTCTCCTGGAACCTGACCCTGGATTACCTGACTTCCCTGTTTCCTATATTCCTGTAAGTTGTGACTATCACAACCTAGCTTTTAGTAGTGACTAATGTCCCAGCATGCTTAGAAATGGCAAATACCATTGCTTTGTTAGGGTTCTGAATACCTGAACAGTTTATTGCAGTCAGGTCAATGTAAATTTACCTCCTGTCACATCAAAAATACAAACTAGTACTCTTTTTCTCCCCATGCTTTACACTGCAGCTCTGCTCATTTACAATTAGCTGCCCTCACTTACACACAGCTGAAAGAGCTGATCATTAGAGGCGACACTGAATAAGTGTCAGGATGGGAGAACACCTCAGCTAGGCTTTGATGATGGTATGTATGTATTGAGTGATTTCTCCTTTAGGTTACATTCTTCCTCCAGTGACAGCTCCGGGTGAGATTACATTCCCTAAAACTGCATATCTGACATTCCTACATCATACAACACATGCATCCTCCATTGATGACTGGGCTCTGCCATGTGTAGGGGACATGTTGGGTCTTATACCTGCCTCCCTTCTGCTCACATTCCAGAGATCGGCCGCCGGCAACACAACAGGTTTCGTGCGTAAGACGATTTTTGGGCCTTTTTCTTCCTGCTGCTGCTGGTTATGTGCCATGGGGTGGAAAGATGTGACGACTGTGTTCAGGGGCCGCCATATTTTACTGTACAGACTTTGTTGTCTTGACCACAATGATGGTGACTTTAACGAGTAAGGTGCCCAATGGGGAGGCGGGGTTGACTGATTAGGGCATAGAGACACCATAGACAGAGGTTTATATCTATTAGTCAGAGCAACTCTACGTTATAGTAAACCCTCTAGAAGAGTCTCTTGGTCTGGAGGACTTTGTATGACCATGTATCATGTATACAAATTGTCTCTTCAGAGAGGAAGTAGACTTGAATTATAGTGCCACCTATTGGAAGTAGCAATCCTAAAAGTCAAAATTGTCTCTTTCACAAACCTTGTCAGATGATTTAGGATTATAACCAGACTAGAATCTCTATTTCCAGACTCCCTGATTTACCCTGATGAAGGTGCCAGGAGAGGCGCCGAACCGCGTTGGTGGAATAAAGAAGATTGTTACCTTTGGAACCTTGCATTCCTTGTCACTTCTTGGAACCTTATATCCCTTGTGATTCCATTGAGGCATCAGCGCGGACCATGGTACACCATGTTCCCAAGATCTGGACGTTTTTCCACGTGCGAGTGGCTGGTGGAGGTCCTGCAGCAGCTAAAAAACCAAATGCTCATAAACCAGTTGTGGGGCACACAACTGGACCAGGTGAGTGCACACCTATAGATAAACTCACACAGACAGTTTCACTAGTGATAGCGCACTATTGCGCCTCTTGTCTCCCCCCTTTTTGTATATTTGCAGACTCGGTGTATCAGGTAATTGCCTCTCATCAGGGCAAAGTATGACATCTGATCCAGCTGTATGAGTGGCTAACTGAGGTCTAAGGGGTACATTTTTCTCCTTGTGGAGAGTGATGCACCAGTAATGAGAAGACTTTAGAGCTGCAATGCTTCTCTGTAGAATTAAATATACAAATTCTCTCTTCAGAGAGGAATTTTATTTGAATTCTAGCGCCACCTATTGAATGTAGCCATCCTAAAAGTTAAGTGACCCTTTAATGAGCCTTGCTTTCATGCCAGATCTGGTGTGTCATTCTCCACAAGGCAAAAAATTTAGAGAGAGGGGGAGCGCACTAAAGCAGTAAATAGGGACACCAGCGTGTTCTTAACAAAGGTAATCCACTCACCTGGTATGGTTGTGAGAGTCACAACCACCTGTAGAAGTTTCGGCCATTGCAGACCCGGGATGCAGATACAAACAGTATAGGAGAAAAAAAGCTGGGTTTGTCCGCGCTAGACCACAGTGAAAAAAATGAGGATGCAAGCAAACCTTTATTCAGACTCAAGCCAACGCGTTTCGTGGCCACTTCATCAGGGCAGCAATGTTACAGTCAGTTCACAAGAAGCCATTATATACATTACACCAATGACATCATGGTGATGCCAGTTCCTGTGGGAACGCCCACATTGGATAAAACCCTAGAAAAAAGATCCTGATGAGAAATTATTATAAAACTGTGGATAAAAAGAAATTTATATGATATAAAATGCTAAAACCAATGATTAACATGCATTAAAATGTATAAATCAATGTGCAATTCAGCAAAAAGGATAGCAGCATGGAACCCAAAATGTTTCAGCGGCTAAAAGATGGATAAAGAAACCCGATTTCCCATTCTAGCTGCTTAAAGCTTCTGTGGTCATCATCTAAAGTTACTTAAAAGCTTCAGTATCATGGTTAAATCATTTTGATAAAAGAACATTAGAGCTGGTGCGGGGGTTTGAACCCATATTAGAGAGCCCGCACCCCAACCACCGCTAGCCCGCGGCTGCACCAGGGATTCATCCGGTTTACCACCACCAAAAAGGTGATGTCTACAATAGACCACTCATATGATGAAAAAACAATCATTATTGGTTAAAACTATTTATATAACTAAACCAAAGAATTAAAAATAAAAGGGGAAAGGGATAATTCTTATATACTAACCATAACCCAAAAACAGAATACCGTATATACTCGTGTATAAGCCGAGCTTTTCAGCCCAAAATTTGGGCTGAAAAGTCTCCCCCTCGGCTTATACACGGGTCATGTACAGTATATAAGGTGGGGGCTGTGGAGGCTGGAGGAGGCGGGGGGAGGCTGCTGTATGAGCGGCCCCGTCACGTGGGGCCGCTCATTAAATATGCACTGCTTCCCCCTGTCAATCAGCGGCAGGGGGAAGCAGTGCATATAGCCCCCAAATGCTGGCACTCGCCCCCCTTGTAAGGGCCCCCCCCACTGGTTATATTACCATCCCGGTCTTCTGATCAGCGCCGCTCCTCGGTGCTCCTCGCTGCTCTCCGTCCGTCGTCTGCTACATCCGGGATCTCCGGCCGTCGCAGGCATATGACGTCATCGCGCGACGGCCGGGGATCCCGGATGTAGCAGGACGGGAGCAGCGAGGACGGAGCGCCGAGGAGCAGCGCTGATCAGAAGACCGGGATGGTAAGAGAAGCGGGGGGGGCCCTTGCAAGGGGGGGCGAGTGCCAGCATTTGGGGGCTGCTGGGGACCCCCTGGGGGCTGCTGGGTACCCCCAGGGGGCTGCTGGGGACCCCTGGGGGCTGCTGGGTACCCCCAGGGGGCTGCTGGGTACCCCCTGGGGGCTGCTATATGTACCCCTGGGGGCCTGCTGTATACCACTAGGGCTGCTGTATACTACCACTGGCTGCTGGGGCTGCTATATACTACCACTGGGGCTGCTGTATACTACCACTGGGGCTGCTATATACTACCACTGGGGCTGCTATATACTACCACTGGGGCTGCTGTATACTACCACTGGGGCTGCTATATACTACCACTGGGGCTGCTGTATACTACCACTGGGGCTGCTATATACTACCACTGGGGCTGCATATAAACTACCACTGGGGCTGCTGTATACTACCACTGGGGCTGCTATATACTACCACGGGGGTGCTGTATACTACCACGGGGGCTGCTGTATACTACCACTGGGGCTGCTGTATACTACCACTGGGGCTGCTGTATACTACCACTGGGGCTGCTGTATACTACCACTGGGGCTGCTGTATACTACCACTGGGGAGGCCTGTATACCACTGGGGGGGCCTGTATACCACACTGCTGGGGGCTGTATACCTGTGCTGGGGTCCACCCTCGGCTTATACACGAGTCAATAGGTTTTTCCAGATTTTTGGGGCAAAAGTAGGGGGGTCGGCTTATACACGGGTCGGCTTATACACGAGTATATACGGTATATAATTTAACTTATGGATTTATTAGTACTCTCCTAATCTAACACAGATATTGTGCTGACCAGCAGCAGCAACAGAAAGAAAGGAAATACATAGGAAAGGAAAACAGAGGGGATCAATCCATTTCAGTGACAGTCCCCTTCTATTTAAAATCTATATACCGTATATGATTTCGATAATTTCAGGTATCTATTTATTTAGCCACTATTGCTCCGAGACAGGGAGTGTACGGACCAGCAGCGAAGTAGGATGAACAGGAAAGTTACAAGAAAGAGAACTTCAGCAGGGGTCAGTTCAAAGGAGCGGGAGCCCATCTAGAATTGACAGAGAACCGGAGGATAATTAATCACATGGAAGACCCGCAGGAGCAAGGAGACCTGATCCACCTAGAATTAACAGGGAACCTGGGACCTACCCAGGGGGGACCAAGGAGATAAAAAGGGGAATTAAACTAAACTAAGGAGAAACCACAGAATTTAAAACAGATCTGAAATCTCAACTTAATTTTCTTGATCTAACTATCTGGCAATGATGGGGTTAAAATCAATAAAAAAACTTAGACACTAACAGTTCCGTACATTTTAACAGTAACCATTATGTCCAGTGGCTACAAAACATATCTAGTAATCAATATAAACGTATTAGAAAAAATTGTACTCGCGAGGAAGATTTGAAATATCAGAGGGACATTTTGGGTGAACGATATTTGGAAAAGGAATATCCCAAAAAAAAACCTGATCAGAAAAGCCTATAATGAAACTAAGGATATCCCTCGGGCTGAGTTATTAGAAAAAACAGACAAAAATATTCTGGAGGTTCCAGTTAACTTTATAACCACTTTTTCATCCCAAAATAAGGAGATTAAGGATATCATTCATAAACATTGGGGGGATTTGTTAAATGACCCCATATGTAAGAAATGTTTACCCCTGACCCGGTTGGTGACATACAAGAGAGCACCTTCTTTAAAAAGTATTTTGGCCCCCAGCAGATTGAGGAAAAAGATATAGGCTATAAAGGGATCCAATACTTTCTCTAGGACAAAGACAGTGGGATCGTATAAGTGCAATAAAAAGAGTTGTTTATGCTGCGCCTGGATTAACCATAAGGCGGTCAGCTTCTTTTCCCATAATGACGAAGGGACAATCTTTAATATCAAGTACAGGCTAGATTGCCAGTCAACCTACCTTGTAGAGTGTAAATGTGGTAAACAGTATATAGGTAGAACCATCCAACCGTTACACAAAAGGGTTAGTGCGCACAGGCACAATATTAAAATAGTTTTTTTTAAACATGGGTTATCAAGACATGTTAGTACCATACATAGGGGTCGTGTCGATTTGAAAATAATAATAATATTTATTCATTTATATAGCGCTATTGATTCCATAGCACTTTACATACATGAGTATGTCTCTCTTGGGAGCTCACAATCTAAACACCCTATCAGTATGTCTTTACAATGTGGGAAGAAACTGGAGTGCCCAGAGGAAACCATGCAAACACAGGGAGAACATACAAACTCCTTGCAGATGTTGTCCTTAGTGTCCTTGGTGGGAATTGAATCCAGGACCTCAAGACCCCAGTGCTGCAAAGGCTACAGTGCTAACCACTTGAGCCACCGTGCTGCCCCATATAGATCATATTCTTATTGACACTCCCAACAGGGTTCAAGCCTTGAATAAGCGTGAGATTTTTTGGATCTATAAATTGGGCACGATAAATCCTGGAGGGCTAAATGAGATTTCAGATCTGTTTTAAATTCTGTGGTTTCTCCTTAGTTTAGTTTAATTCCCCTTTTTATCTCCTTGGTCCCCCTGGGTAGGTCCCAGGTTCCCTGTTAATTCTAGGTGGATCAGGGTCTCCTTGCTCCTGCGGTCTTCCATGTGATTAATTATCCTCCGGTTCTCTGTCAATTCTAGATGGGCTCCCTCTCCTTTGAACTGACCCCTGCTGAAGTTCTCTTTCTTGTAACTTTCCTGTTCATCCTCCTTCGCTGCTGGTCCGTACACTCCCTGTCTCGGAGCAATGGTGGCTAAATAAATAGATACCTGAAATTATCGAAATCATATATATATAATTTAAATAGAAGGGGGACTGTCACTGAAATGGATTGAACCCTCTGTTTTCCTTTCCTAAGTATTTCCTTTCTTTCTGTTGCTGCCGCTGGTCCGCACAATATCTGTGTTAGATTCGGAGAGTACTAATGAATCCATATGTTATATATTCTGTTTTTGGGTTATGGTTCGTGTATAAGAATTATCCCTTTCCCTTTTATTTTTAATTCTTTGGTTTAGTTATATAAATCGTTTTAACCAATAATGATTGTTTTCTCGTCATATGAGTGGTCTATTTTGGTGGTGGTAAGTCAGATGAATCCCTGGTGGAGCCGCGGGCTAGCGGTGACAGCAGTGTATATTGGAGTGTGGGCTCTCTAATATGAGTTCAAACCCCCGCACCAGCTCTAATGTTCTTTTATCAAAATGATTTAACCATGATACTGAAGCTTTTAAGTAACTTTAGATGATGACCACAGAAGCTATAAGCAGCTAGAATGGGAAATCGGGTTTCTTTATCCATCTTTTAGCCGCTGAAACATGGGTTCCATGCTGCTATCCTTTTTGCTGAATTGCACATTGGTTTATACATTTTAATACATGTTAATCATTGGTTTTAGCATTTTATATCATATAAATGTCTTTTTATCCACAGTTTTATAATAATTTCTCATCAGGATCTTAATTTCTAGGGTTTTATCCAATGTGGGCGTTCCCACAGGAACTGACCTCACCATGATGTCATTGGTGTAATGTATATAATGGCTTCTTGTGAACTGACTGTAACATTGCTGCCCTGATGAAGTGGCCAGGTGGCCATGAATTGTGTTGGCTTGAGTTTGAATAAAGGTTTGTTATAGGCAAAACAAAAAGGAAAAGGGGCGCAAATGTGTAGGATCCCCTTATTAAAAATGTCTAAGTGGTGTGGGTAGGTGGCCACTCACCTTATCGGGTTGTGCAAGTCCTGCACAACCGGTTTACTAGCCTCCGCCGCCGGCGGTATGTGCGCTGCCTCTCCGCTCTCCTCTCTCCTGGTCCTCGGAACGCTCCTAATCAGACCGCCATTACTATTTTTTGCATGGAAACTTGTTATAGGGTCACTTTTGACTTTTAGGATTGATACTTCCAATAGGTGGCGCTAGAGTTCAAGTCTACTTACTCTCTGAAGAGATATTTTGTATATTTAATTTCCCAGAGGAGCATTGCGGCTTTTAAGTCTCCTCATTACCGGCATTTCACTCTCCACAAGAAGGAAACCTTACCCCGTAGACCCCATGTGTCCTTTAGTTCTTCATTTATTTGAATGGACGCTGTGATAATACTACAGGGTGGGCCATTTATATGGATGCACCTAAATAAAATAGAAATGGTCAATGATATCAACTTCCTGTTTGTGGCACATTAGTATATGGGAGGGGGGAAACTTTTCCAGATGGGTGGTGACCATGGCGGATATTTTGAAGTCGGCCATTTTGGATCCAACTTTATTTTTTTTAATGGGAAGAGGATCATGTGACACATCAAACGTATTGAGAATTTCATAAGGAAAACAATGATGTGCTTGGTTTTAACATAACTTTATTCTTTCATGAGTTATTTACAGGTTTATGAGCACTTATAAAATGTGTTCAAAGTGCAGCCATTGTGTTGGATTGTCAATACAACCCTCTTCTCCCGCTCTTGACACACTGATTGCAACACCGCAGAAGAAATGCTGCACAGGCCTCCAGTATCTGTTGTATCAAATGCTGCACATCTCGTATCTTCACAACATAGACCATTGCCTTCAGATGAGGGATTAGGCAAACTTTATTGTGAATGGTGAAGATAACAAACAAAACCAGCGCTATTGGTCTGACACTAACCCACAGTGGATAGATCCCTCCAAGACTGCTGGAACGCAAAAATGGATGGTATGGTGTGGTATATGGGGTACAAAGATAGTGGGGCCATTCTTCATCAATGGTAGCCTCAATGACACTGGATATCTGAATCATGTAGCAATTTCAGATATCAAGTGGCATTGAGGTTTTGTATCTAACAGCGATCTGATCGCTGCTGTTAACCATTTGGATCACGCTGTCAATGACTAACAGTGCGATCTAAAGCACCCGGTGAGGATCGCACTGTTCTCCGCCGTGATCGCAGGTCTCGGGAAGAGAATCAAAGGACCTGAATGCTGTTACCTGGGTTGACCGAGGTCCTGTAATGACCCCAGAAGCTGTCCTCAATCACTTCCTGCCAGTAATGACCCAGGGACATCACCAGCAGGGAAGGATCATTTCCCTATGTTCGGGTGGGCTGCAGCCCATCGGAACATAAGAGAAGCGATCAGACAGCGGAGTGCTGGTGTCCTCTAGTGGGCAAAGTTTTTAAAAGTTTGAAAAAAAAAGACAAAAGTTCAAATCACCCCATTTTTGCACCATTGAAAATAAAAGTATTAAAAAAAAAAAAATATACACACATTTGGTATCGCCACATTTAAAAATGTCCGATCTATCAAAATAGAAAATTAATTAATCAGATCTGTAAGCATGTGTAACGGAAAACGCCAAGATTACGTTTTTTTGGTCACCGCAACATTGCAATAAAATGCAATAACGGGTGATCACAACATCACATCCACCCAGAAATGGTATCATTAGAAACATCAGCTCAAGACGCAAAAAATAAGCCGTCACACAGCCCCAGATCCCAAAAAATTAGGACACTAAGGGTCACGCAAAATGGCGACAAAAGCGCAATTTTTTTTCTTTAAAAAATTCTGACATTTTTTTCACCACTTAGATAACAGTAAAATTATACATGTTTGCTATCTACGAACTCGTACCGACCTGAAGCATCATACCGACATGTCACTTTTACCATTTAGTGAACATGGTGAATTAATAAAAAAAATAAAAATTTGTAATTGCACTTTATTTGCAATTTCAATTTCTTTCCCCATTTTCCTGTACACTATATAGTAAAATAAATGATTTCATCTGAAAGTACAACTCGTCCTGCAAAAAACGAGCCCTCACATGTCTATATTAACGGAAAAATGAAAAACGGAAAATCGCTGGGGGTGAAGGGGTTAAAGTATATGGCCCCAAATTTCTAATGGACATCTAGTTTAGTGATGCTCCTTTGAATACAAAAAAAAAACTACCGGTAATAATAAGTTAGGGTACCGTTACACGTCGCAACATGGCTGCAACATCGACCAAAAGTCACGTGGTGTGGTCAGTTGCAGTTGATATCGTTGGTGCGTTGTGTCGTGTAACAGGGCAATGCGACTGCAATAAATCGCAGGAACGACATCGCAAGGAGATTGTGCATGCTCTTCAACTGTGCAATGTTGGATATGCGATCTGGCATGATCGTGCAGTGTGACGGCGCAACTACGATCTTGTTTGCGATTTCACAGGTTGCACAACCAAGGCCGTAGGCGTGCCTGTGGTTTGTGTTTTGCGCGCCCCTCTACTGCGATTGGTGGCTAGTATTGTATGCCGATTGGATGGCCTGGTAAAGGAGCCATCTTTGATTATGTGTACGTACACCACTACATTCATTGACTTCTGCATCTTGTGAATTTGGTGAAAATGCATGTATACAATTCAAATCATTTTTAAACACCTTCTTTACTATTGAGGAGTACGTCTTGGCATTCGTGTCTGCTAGTTTGGCGATGCCGCAGTGTGTCGCTGGAGCTTCTACACATCACATATGACATCAGTTTCGAGATGGTAGAATGGGCAATTGCATCCATATCGCCACCATGTTGTCTGAGATGGCTGACCAATGGTAACGCTCTTTCGCCATCCAATCGGAGTGGTCTGGGCACGGTTAAGCTAACTGGGTACGCCTATGTCCTAAGCTAGGTCAAAAGTACACCCACATTGCTTATGTGGTTGTGCTGTGTGACTGCGCAACTGCGATCTACAACATCGCCTGGGCAATTTGGCAGCCGACTTACGGGACGCCGGATCGTCGGAGGTTGCAGGTGCGATTAATACGTGTAACATCTCCTATGCGATCTTGGACAAGTGCCAAAAACGTGCGCGCTCCCGTGAAGTTGTATGCGATATTGTAACTATATTACGATGTGTAACGGTACCCTAACATTCTGTATTTAGTTGTAATTACACAAAAAAAGAGAACCTAGGAAAGCAAACATTGCGATATAGAAATGTTACACCACAGAGCACAGCGTATATCTGATGGATGGAGAGTATATACAGTTGTGGCCAAAAGTATTGACACCCTGCAATTCTGTCGATAATACTCAGTTTCTTCCTGAAAATGATTGCAATCACAAATTCTTTGGTATTATTATCTTCATTTAATTTGTCTTCAATGAAAAACACAAAAGAGAAAGAAGCAAAAAGCAAAACATTCATCATTTCACACAAAACTCCAAAAATGGGCCAGACAGAAGTATTGGCACCCTCAGCCCAATACTTGGTTGCACAACCTTTAGCCAAAATAACTGCAATCAACCGCTTCCGGTAACCATCAATGAGTTTCTTACAATGCTCTGCTGGAATTTTAGACCATTCTTCTTTGGCAAACTGCTCCAGGTCCCTGATATTTGAAGGGTGCCTTCTCCAAGCTGCCATTTTTAGATCTCTCCACAGGTGTTCTATGGGATTCAGGTCTGGACTCATTGCTGGCCACCTTAGAAGTCTCCAGTGCTTTCTCTCAAACCATTTTCTAGTGCTTTTTGAAGTGTGTTTTGGGTCATTGTCCTGCTGGAAGACCCATGACCTCTGAGGGAGACCCAGCTTTCTCACACTGGGCCTACATTATGCTGCAAAATGTGTTGGTAGTCTTCAGACTTAATAATGCCATGCACACGGTCAAGCAGTCCAGTGCCAGAGGCAGCAAAGCAACCCCAAAACATCAGGGAACCTCCGCCATGTTTGACTGAGGGGACCGTGTTCTTTTCTTTGAATGCCTCTTTTATCTCCTGTAAACTCTTTGTTGATGCCTTTGCCCAAAAAGCTTTACTTTTGTCTCATTGACCAGAGAACATTCTTCCAGGCTTTCTCAGGTAAGTTTTGGCAAACTCCAGCCTGGCTTTTTTATGTCTCGGGGTAAGAAGTGGGGTCTTCCTGGGTCTCCTACCATACAGTCCTTTTTCATTCAGACGCCGACGGATAGTATGGGTTGACACTGTCGTACCCTCGGACTGCAGGGCAGCTTGAACTTGTTTGGATGTTAGTCGAGGTTCTTTAATCACCATCCGCACAAGCTTGCGTTGAAATCTCTCGTCAATTTTTCTTTTCTGTCCACATCTAGGGAGGTTAGCCACAGTGCCATGGGCTTTACACTTCTTCATGACACTGCGCACGGTAGACACAGGAACATTCAGGTCTTTGGAGATGGACTTGTAGCCTTGAGATTGCTCATGCTTCCTCACAATTTGGTTTCTCAAGTCCTCAGACAGTTCTTTGGTCTTCTTTCTTTTCTCCATGCTCAATGTGGTAGATACAAGGACACAGGACAGAGGTTGAGTCAACTTTAATCCATGTCAACTGGCTGCAAGTGTGATTTAGTTATTGCCAACACCTGTTAGGTGCCACAGGTAATTTACAGGTGCTGTTAATTACACAAATTAGAGAAGCATCACATGATTTTTCTAACCGTGCCAATACTTTTGTCCACCCCTTTTTTTATGTTTGGTGTGGAATTATATCCAATTTGCCTTTAGGACAATTCTTTGTGTTTTTTCATTGAAGACAAATTAAATGAAGATAATAATACCAAAGAATTTGTGATTGCAATCATTTTCAGGAAAAAACTGAGTATTATCGGACAGAATTGCAGGGGTGTCAATACTTTCGGCCACAACTGTATATATACTTCCTTAGCTATAATGCTAGTCCATTTTCCTGTATATTCATTTTTGCATAGCTTAGTATTCAGAGTGCAGCTGTCTTATTTCGTTACAATGTGTCATGTTCGGCTTTGCACCCGTACCCATTACATGCTAGGGAGTCACGCCATTTTTCTCTCATTCCTCCTATAGAGTGGTGGCTTGTTCATAATAGATATTTTTTGTTCACCAACCACTGCAATTTTTTTCCATGTAGCAAGATAAGTCAACTCATTTATTGTAGTTTGCTTGCCCTAAACCACCAGGGACCATGGAGCAAACTCTCCAAACCCTACCAAATACATGTTTCTAGCATATCCTATGGAATAGCTGGAATCCCCCTTCAATGTTGTTTGCTTACACATCTTGAGTCCCGCTAAGAGCCTTGACGATTCTCCTTCTATATCGATTGGAGCCAGTTAAGCTCTCCACTCTCCGTCTTGCCTAACAGACAATTATCTCATGTTGCACTTAGTCAATTTTCAGGGTCAGGCTAGTATTTAGATACGGGTTCCCCCCTCCGATTGGATTCAGTATTTGCTGGGCCTTTATGGGACTTTTAAGATGAAATTGTCAATATTCGGACAAGCTACCATGACGGTCTGTTTGATTGGAGAACGGCTTGTGATCTGCTTCTAATGATAAACCGGCCAGGAATAGACTATTCCTTACATGCATGTAATTAAGGAAAAGGACTGAGTGTTCTGTTCAGATTCATGACATGCACAACTAATAACGGAGGAGCGGACGGGCTCCTGCTATTTATTTGCATGAAAAGGCTTCAATATAGCCTGTGCTTTAGAGAAATTAGATTTTAATCTAGGTAACTAGATGAGATTTTGACCCTGAACTGTTTTCTCCGCCTCGACCTGGGAGAATTTATGCAGAAGTAAGAGTTGGACGCCGATCTGCCAGACAGCCATCATTTTTTTCATTAATTTTTCAATGTCTCCCGTAGTTAGAAAGAGTGGAAAATTGCCTCCTTATAAAACGCTCACCCCGACACGAATTTGCTTTGATAAAGCACAATCAGAAAGCGATGATGGGACCGTCTGCCTTCTCCTGCACTGCGGCGGATCACAAAGCCGGCGGTATTGTTTCATTTGATTGTCTTCGTTGACCTGTTGAGGAGCGAAATGTAGAACTTGTATCTGAAGGAAAACAATAATTCCACTGTGTTATTGCCTTAAACTGGCAGATTATGGCTAGGAAATTGGCTGGGAGTTGAAGGATATATTAGTTTGCTCTGGTTCATAGGGGGCAGCTATACTCTCGGATAGATGAGGTACGAACTGTTACTTTGCAATATATGGTCCTGGCTGCCTTCATATTTTCTGAAGTTAGGAATTGGCCATCTCTAACTATAGAGAACAGAGTGGCTGTTCGAAAAATCACATGAGAAAATTCAGTGGGTTGTCCATCCACAAAAATATTCATAAATAAGATTTATATAGAAAGTTTTAGAGCCTAATATAGTTCAATTATTTCAAGTGTCATCCAGGAGCAGGGGCAGGCTTGGCGGGGGGCAGGGATGCTTTTTCCTCCTGGGTTGTCCTCCCAGTGGTAGCAAAGGGCTGCCTGCTGCAGCGTGATGTATTACACATAGCCGCCGGCTGGGCACATCAAACAGCAAGCGTCCCTCTCTGATGCGGGCGGCAGACTGACCCATTTACATGTGCAGCAATGCCCGCCCCTGTCACACCTAGCAAGATCGCTGTTTCGTCACAGGTTTTGTGACGCAACAGCGACCTCGCCCTGTTTGACACTTAGAAGTGACCAGGCCCCTGCTGTGAGATCGCCAATCGTTTTGAAATGGCCTGGACCATTTTTTGATCGTCAGGCTCCTGCTGGGCAGCATGCATCGGTGTCTTTGACGCCTTAACGACCTCGTTGGCGACTCAGAACTCAGCCATGTAGGTCTGAGTCCTCAGACTAGCTGCTGTGTGACAGGGTCCCAACGACCGCCGAGGTCGTTATGTGGGTCGCCGTATCGTTGCTGCGTCGTTCAGTAGATCTGACTGTTTGACATCTCACCAGTGACCATGTAGCGACGTTCTAGTGATCCTTACCAGGTCGTATCGTTGCCGGGATCGCTGGAACGTCACCAAGTATAACGGGACCCTAAGTTTATCCTGGAGCCTTGCAGCTTTGCTTTCAGTTCTCTACTCTACAAGTCCAATCCTTCACATTCTCCAGATGACCGACAAAGCAGGCTGCTCTTAAGGGAGTAGAATTAGGAAGCGTTATTCACAGAGGGACCATGATCCAAAAGTGACTGGACAACTTTCAGGTGACCGGCTGCTTCCTTTGTTGTCTCGTGAATGAAAGGGGCTGGCCGGTTAAGCTAAGGCAGCCCCATCACACAATGTAGTGATCATGTGCACACATAGCCTTCCATTATAACGATGCCAGATCCGGTAAGATGAGTTTTGTTGACTAGTTTAAAAAACATTATGGTACCTTTACACGCCGCCACCGAAAGGTAGAAACTGCCAGGCATCGGACACAATTGTGCCTTTTGCCTTCAAAAGACCGCGAAGTGGCGGCCTGTAATTCAGGTTGTACCTTCCTGTGCCTTTGGAAACCTGTGTTTCAGCCGTGCTCAAAAACAAGCAGGCATAATCCCTATGGTGGCGGCGTATAATCGGGGCACAGGCACGCTATTTGAGTTCCCTGGGGCGTGCCACAGTGTCATGTATACCACGCCCCATCAGCTATCATTGGTGGGGGCTACTGTGTACCCATTGGCTGTCCCTGCACAGGGCGGCATATTTAACGAGCTGACCAGTCACAATATACATTTGCAATAGCGTCATGTATTAGCCAGCCTTCCTGCGCTGGCTGGCCAATCATGATGCTATTGCATTGTCCAATCACCGTACGAGCGTCGCGTAATACACAACTCTGGCACGCCTATGTGTTGTCCCTGCTGCCCCAGGTCCGCCCATATTCCCTTGTGGTAGCGGCGTGTAAATCAGAGAAGGTGCTCCATAGAAGGTAACCTGTGGCACCCGTCGACACTTCCAGGGAACGAAAATACCTTCTGTGGAGCACCTTGTAGCGGCGTGTAATTGCGGCATCAGGCACCGTTAGGAACCGTTGAAAACGTGCACGTGCGGTGCCTGCCTGCTGCTGCCCTCTGTGGCAGTAAAGTTACCATTACATGCAACATTTTTTGGACTTGGCAAAAAAAAAGGATCCGGTAAAAACCTGAAGAAATGGCATGCTACCTGACACCATTAAAATGAATGGGCAAAAACCGGATCTGGTTTATTGGATATGCCAAAAAAATTACATGCAATGTTTTTTTGCCTCTGCAAAAAACAAGATCTGGTTGTAACCTGAAGCAACAGGATGGTACTGGATGCCATCAAAGTGAATGGGCAAAAACAGGATCCTTTATAGATCCTGTTTTTGTTGCAAAACAGGATCTGTGTCAGATTGCAAAAAATGCTGGTGTGAAACTAGCCTTAGACTAGTAAGTCCTCGATACAAGAGAAATGTTCAAAGGTAAGCACTGATGACAACATCAAAATGATCATGCTTGCTTTCAAGATAAAGTGCATGTTTTGTTGTTGACTGCAGAGTGAACCTTGTGGGATTGGTTAACCAATCCATGGAGACATCACCTTTTGTGTGGATAAAAATGTCACAACTCAACAGATGAGCTCTGGCCATGAACTCTGCATCAGTTGCCCAGACTCCATCATAAGAGATGCCAGTGGTGTTCACATATTAACTCACATTTTGGTTCAAGTAGTCCTCACTCAAGCCTGTTTTCATGTGGTGGATGACCTTACCTCTAAGATGGAAGGGGTGCCTTCTGTTCCTGTCAGGATGTACTTGATGGCCCAGTAGCAGTTCTCTTCTCCTTTGGTTTTATACATACATTTTTATATACCGTGGTTGTCCAAGGTCCCTTGTTGATCCATGGTACACAACCTTACCAAATGTAAGGCCAAGAGTTGTGCTACGATACTTTCTTCTTGACCTTGGTAGTGGGTCGAAATCTTGGTTTGCTTGTGTTTCTGTGTACCTGAGTTACTGAGGAATAGGGTGTTGGAGACGTTTCTTCAGCCAGAAAAAATTCTTAGCTTTTACTCATCGTTTGGTGAAGGATTCCACAACTAAGTATGGTTCAATCCATCGTGGTTCCATCTTTGACCCCATATGATGAATACGGTGTTGATTCTTAATATAAACAATGTTGCCAGCAGTGATTTATTTGTTAGTGTTCTGTCCGTGATTAAAGGCATGCTTCTGGTGTTCCTGAGCAGAGTGGATGAGCTTTTTATGAATGATTGTCTATTTAGTACTTGAGGGTTTACTTCATTTGAAATGAGTGTAGGGTCCACAGTGTAATTATTTGAAGGATTGAGGTCTATAGGAAGCTTATGACTTTCCCACCCCGGGGCCTTGGGGCACTCGAACCGGGCTCCAGTCTACTGCAGGGGAGTCACGGGGTTTGAGACCTGGCTTCCGTGAACCTGGGGGAGTCAGTTCTCTCTTTTATGAGGATGTTTTGGTGGGGAATAAAGTTTATAGAAGTTAAATTTGTGACGCCACCTATGATTCTCACTCAAGAGGGACCACTGCAGCGGGTCAGACCTCTGGGGTTGTTAGTATTGCAACCTAAGACGTCACTCCCTGTAGGTGGAGCAGTACCCTGGGGCAGATGTGATTAATTGTGAGGGTGTGCCAGGCCGTGTTCGCGCTGGGCCTCTGTGTCTCGTCTGCTTTTGCAGTCAGTGGCTGCACAGGTGGGGAAATGAAACAGTCTCACACAGCATTGGAATTCAGTACCCGGTTTACTCACTGACACTGCAACTGATCGCCGGGTGCTTCTCTCTGCCAAGTTCCAGTCTGGTCTGTCCCCAAGGAACTGGGATGAATTGCCCAAGACCCCCTTCGTGTGCCTTTCCTTTCTCCAGTCTCTCTCTCTCAGCACTACTCTCCTGTCAGCGCCTCCACACGCCTCCTGTCTCCTGACCCTAGTTTGGCTGCCTTCTCAGCGGGTGCATCAGGTTGCAGCCACTGCTCCTATAGACCTCGTGGCCTCCGGTTTAGTGGTTCGGGCATACAGCGTCCCGGCCACATTCAGGGCTGGTCCCTGGTTCTTGATCAACCCCTCTGTCCGACTATGGTCAGTCCCAGATCCGGTCGTTTTCACTCCACCTGTGCCCCTGGGATATTCTCTGTTCCCCTTACTCATGACTGCACACTCTTTCTACCACCTTCTTACTCACTCTTCCACTCACGTCTCCTTACTTTTTCTTACTGCCAGCATCCACCTGTTCTTCCCTTGTCCCCTGGGTCCGCCCATGGTCCCCTGGGTCCTAGGATATGTTGGGTGTTTTTGGTGGGTGTCTGAGTTTACCATCCTGTTTCCGCAAGGACTGAGACACCACATCAGTTCACTGGGTGCAGTTCCCCTCGTGGCGACCAGACCGGTGGGGCACCACACTTAGCCTTCTGTCCATACATGAACTCAAATAGAGTGCACTTGATTGAGGCATGCACCGATGTGTGATAGGCAAACAGAACACCAGGGATGAACTAATCCCAGTTGTTTCCTTGATCATTGACAAGCTTATTAAGGGATTATTTGAATGTTCGATTGTCATGTTCCCGCTGTCCATTTGTTTGTGGGTGGTAGGCAGATGAAATGCGGTGATCTGTTTGAAAATGATCCAATAGCTTGTCAATGATCAAATTTACAAACTCTCGTTCCTGGTCACTAATGAATGTCCATACAACCAAAACGGCAAATGGTGGGGTATAAAAATCTCGCTACCGACTTGGCACTTTTATCTGGAATAGCTGCTTCAGTCCACTTTGAGAAAAGATCAGTGGCAGCAACTATATATTTGCTTCTGTTTGATGTTTTCTGAAGAGGACCGATCATATCAATCCCAACTAAGCTCCTTACCATTTCAGGTGCTGGTATACTGTTGAGTGGTGGAGACTCCTTGCTCGTTTTGCGGTATGTGACATAATATTTTAGATGAACTTTGATATGTTGGTAAATGTTGTACTTCATTCTTTTCCTGTAATAGCAGTCAGAGATTTTGGCTAACGTTTTATCTCTGCCAAAATGGCCACCAGAAATTGAGTTGTTGTGACAGGCCTTCTGGAAGCACTTATCCTAATAGACAACAATGTAGTCTTAGATACAAATACCTTCACACTACATGTAAGTCCGTAAAAAAAAAAACTCATTTACAAGGGATCATAAAATAAACAGGAATATTGGATATATTGTAGACTGGAGAGGTATAGTTTGACCTACGCAACTTTACAACCCCAGGTATAGTTTGGACTAGGCTAGTTTACATGAGATAACAACTAGAAAACGAGAAGTATGTGTAAAGATATCTCCAAATACCTTGCAATAAAAAAGTAAAAGCCAATGCTACTAAAATAAGGGTACTTGGTATATACCTTTTTTGCAAAATACATACTTTAAGCCATTCCATCACGACAAGGTGACTCTCTTCGAATCGTCCCCTAAGCTAACCATTGCACAGCAGTGAGTCTTAATATGGCTAGCGTAGGGGCCGTTCCGAAGAGGGGTCACCTTGTCGCGGTGGAATGGCTTAAAGTATGTTTTTTGCAAAAAAGGTATGTACTAAGTACCCTTGTTTTAGTAGCATTGATTTTTACTTTTTTATTGCAAGGTATTTGAAGACATCTTACACATACTGAGATACCACCTGAGGAAGATAGCGGTTGGCTATTAAAACATTTTGTGGCGTATACTGAGCCTTTAATAAAGGTTTGCGCTTAAACACTCTAATATGTGCCCCTTGTGTGCCTTAAGGTGGGGTCACACGCAGCGATCTCGCCCGCGACATCGCCGCAAAGTGACGTCACAGCGAAGTCGCGGGCGATATTGCAAGTGCGTCGCGCTGTGTGACAGCGCGACGCAACTGCAAATTATCGCTGGTCGCAGGTTGACAGGTTTATGAACATGTTCATAAACCTGTCAACCTGTGACCAGCGATTAGGCTGGATCGCACCGTCTGACACTGTTGGCGGCGTGATCCAGCCTATATCGCAGCGTTACTGAGCCATCGCTCGCTGGGCTGAGCCCAGCCCAGCGAGCGATGGCTCCGCCCACATCGCCGCCGCGTCACCGGCAACGTCGTGCCGTGTGACAGCTGGCCTGCGATGTCGGAAGCGAGCGGGCACCCGCGCATCGCTTCCGACATCGCAGGCCAGATCGCCGCTTGTGACCCCACCTTTAGTATTCTAACAAACACCGCACATTTTTTTTCTTATTTCACATATTATTTCCCACCTGTGTGGGTGAGCGGCGGGTTCTGTTGATGGCACCGTTCCAAATCCGGAGTCAAGGACCTGCCGTGACGTCAATAGGAAACACCCAATCTGGTCACACGGTTGGGTCTTGTAACCATTGCTGGAAAGATCTCTGTGCCTTGGTGTCCCAGAGCGTTCCCTCAACGCCGGCTCTCCTCTAAATGCCTTAACTGGGGTTGTACAAAGTTGCAAAACCTGTTTGGTGAGTAGCCACACTTGTGGCAACTTTCATCTTAATCTCAGGTCTCTCTCATGGTGCGCTTCTTGTTTTGTTTTTCTTCCATGTACTTTACATCCCAAGGTATAGTTTGGCCTAGGACAGTTTATCCCCTGGGGTATACTCAGACCTGGAGGGTTATAGACCTAAGCTATTTTACACCCCATGTTATAGTTTGGCCTAGAACAGTTTATTCCCCAGGGTATACTCTGGCCTGGAGGGGTGTAGTTTGTCCTAGGCTGCTTTACAGCCCCTGGTAATGTTTGACCAAGACAGTTTATAGGTGTATACTCTGGCCTCGGCCAAAGGATACCTAGGTTTAATTTAGACAGGAGTTCATTTGGCTTGTTACACCGGCGTTCCAGTGCTAGCTGAGATAGTTTGCAGTACTGATGCGGATGCTGGATTAGGGTAGTGCAAATCTTTTGATCACCTCTATTTGTAAGTTGTATAATATTATATTTATATCTCATCTATTAATTTTTGGGGTCTGGAAAAACACTCTAAACGGATATTATCAAGTTTAGAAGTTATGTATGTGATTGGGGATAACTTCCCAAAAGTTGGAAATCTCAGACCCAACATTGGTGCTTCAATGATTCTTATTGTAGTGCTGAAGACCAGCACTCAGCTTTCTCCGGTGGTCCATAAAGAATGAATCGAGTGGTAGTGCTCCGTTCACACAAGCCTGGTTGTCGGGATCAGTGAGTGTTCCAGCAGTAAGATTCCCAGAGATCGGGACCTCCCGGGTGTGGCATGCATTTTGACAAAAGGACTATTAACGCCCAGTGGCAAAACTATCCATACATTTCTAGGAGGAATAACAGAGGAACTATAGCAAATAAAGTTCTAAGAAAACATTGAATTGTAATATGCTACAAAATAAAAAGTATTTACTAAAAACAGACTATTAAGCTTAGTTAATTATATTTCCATTGATTTTTGTCGGACAGAATAGCACAGGCAGTAAACATGGATGGACCCAGCATAAGACAGAGTGTTTTCATCTCTTAATAATCATTGGCGGTGGGTTCTCCACTTGGCATCCAGCAGCCGCAATTAAAGATACAGTGTAGGTCCTACAGTGGGCCCGAACAGCCACCTGGGGACCGGCCTTGGGGGCAAGTGTATCTTTGCCCCCCAGCCTAGCCTGCCCCTTCCTCTAGGATCCTCATTGATCCTGAGATTTAGCTCCATCGCTGTTTCTATTTCCTGCACAGTCCTGTAGATCTGATATTCTATACACCAGGAGGTTCAGGATGAACGCTGCTGCAGGTGCTTGCAAATAGAAGAGCTCTGTAGTGCATTACATTTCTGATAATTCTTCTATGACCATTTTTGTAATTTTTTTTTTTTTTTAAACTTTTGGAATTTGTGAGGCTGGGATAATGGATTCATCGTTAGAAAAAGTGATGTCATAGGAAATAAATGGCTTCACCTAACATCTGATTACTTTTTCAACACCCGCTCCTCAAATGGGAGTTCATTTGGCAGAAACGGCTCTATAGATGGCAATAGACGAGGTCTCCCGGGGGTCCATCAATTGTAGCAGAGAATGCATCACCATCATTTCTTGGAAGTGGAGACAATCAGGAGGAGATGTCACATCGCTGGCTACATGCAATCTTCCTAACACCCATCATAGCGCCGGCCCATTAATAACCTCCAATTTAGATGCAGTGTACAGCATTGTATTACTGGCAGTGCTTCCCCCTGATTAGCGCTGTCAGTGTCGGCAGTGACAGTCATGTAACCTGGCTGTGTAGTTACCGCTCATTTATCAAGTGCAGGAAACAGCAGCTTAAATATTTTACACTAAACTGGGAGAAAGTGACAGGGAAAATGATGGATAACACATGGGGAGCCAGTCAATATCAACCAGCAAAGAAATACAAGTAATTCAGATAAGAGCGGGTATAATGACCAGACACGTTTTTAGAGATTTTATAAGTTTTAATAGGAACATTCCTAATTACCATATTATTTTTTTGATATTTATTCAAAACTCCCAGCACAGACAAGAAATTAAAATAATTCTGGATGCTGTCACCACTAGAGGGAGCTTATCTATCTAATCTACCTAAAAAGGGTGCGCTAGAGAAATGGCATAACGTCACGGCGCGGGGGGTCAAGTAATGAAGAGCAGAGGGCAGAATAGTCCCCACTGCTCTGGTGACCCCATAACAGCAGAGTCCAGACCTTCTTTGGTAACATTAGCACAAACACTGCGCCTGGCAGGAGCTTCATAGCCAAGCAGCTGCAGCCGTACATCACCAACCACAATCACTGCGGCTGCTGGGAGCTTTATGACGGAGCAGCTGCAGCGGTACATCACCAAGCACAATCACTGCAGCTGCCGGGAGCTTCATAGCCAGGCAGCTGCAGCTGTACATCACCAAGCACAATCACTGCGGCTGCCGGAAGCTTCATGGTCAGGCAGCTGCAGCCGTACACCACCAAACACAATGCCGAGCATTGGATGGAGCGGTGTAAAGCCACCACCACTGGACTCTGGTCTTGAGGAGACATGTTCTGTGCAGTGATCACACTTCTCTATCTGTGTCTGATGGACGAGTCTGGGTTTGGTGAATTGAGGATGTTACCCCCTGACTACATTGTGCCCAATGTACAGATGGTGGAAGAGGATGATGCTCTGGGATGTTATCAAGGGGGCAGCCTCGGGGCCTTAGTTCTAGTGAAGGAAAATCTTAATGTTTCAGTACAAGACATTGTAAACAATTGCAGCTTCCAGCTTTGTGGTAAAAGTTTGGGGAAGATCCTTCTCTGTTCTCCATGAATGTGCCCTGTGCAAAAAGTCCATACAGACAGTGGTGTACCACAAATGGCAGACCGGTCAACTGTCTACCCATCATTGTACATTCAGCTGTACCAGCATTCTTGATGAAGGGAGCGTTCCAATCCCTCCTCCATCATTCTCCCTCAGCATCTGAGATACGTAGTCTTAGTGTAGTGGCACGATGATGTCACTATTCATTGTCCACTGTGCCAAGCTGCAGACCTCTCATCATGGAGACGAGACCGGAGCAATGGGGGAACAACGGGCGAGGTATTTTTTTATTTTTTAAAATCAGTAAGTACCCTGGTGGCCGTAATACTATATGGAGGACTATGGGGGTGCATTATATTATGTGGAGGAATATAAGGGGGTGCATTGTACTATATGGAGGACTATGGAGGGTGCATTGTACTATATGGAGCACTATGGCGAGTACATTATACTATATGGAGGACTGTGTGGGGTGCATTATACTAGATGGAGGACTAAGGGGTGCATCATAGTATATGGAGGACTATGGGGGTGTATTATGCTATTTGAAGAACTATGGGGGTGTATTATGCTATGTGAAGGACTATGGGGGTTAATTTTACTATATAAAGGACTATCGGTGGTGAATTTAACTATATGGAGGACAATGGGAGATGAATTATGCTATATGGAGGACTATTGGGACATGAATTATACGATATGGAAAAATGTGGGGGGTGAATTCTACAATCAGGAGGACTATGAGGGGTGCATTATACAATATGGAGGACTTTAAGGTGCATTATACTACACGGAGGACTATAGGGTGCATTATATCATATAGGAGACTATGGGGTGCTTTATAATATTTGGTGGGCCATGTGGGGTCCATTATATTTTATAGAGGGTTATGTGAGGGCCATTTTAATATTTGGTGGGCTATGAGGGTTCAATATACTTTATAGTGGCCCTCAAATAGCCCTCCATACTGTATGTAAGCAATTATACAGCGTAAAGGTTTGTGTGGGATCCATCATACTGTTAGGAGAAGCTAGTGGGGCTCATTATTATACATTAAGAGGTGTGTGGGCCATTATACTGTATGTACACCCATTATACTGCATGGAGGGCTGTGTGGGGGTCACAGTTAGGGATTATACTGTGTTGGGGTCACCATACTTTTTTGGAGTAGTTGAAGGCGGGTAGAGTAGGGTTATCATGTGTATGTGGAGGGTACTGTGGAGGAATTCACTGTGGGGGATCATACAAAGGGGCGCTTTGATTTCCATGGGCCCAGACATGGATACGGACAGGCTAGTGGAAAAATTTGAGGCCGGACCTCAACCCCAACTAGAATGGAGATTGTGAGCCCAATTGTCTCCCCAACATCAGGGTCTGACCTCACAAATGTTCATCTGAATAAAGGGGTAAACATTCTCACAGACACCTCTAAAATGTTGTAGAATTCCTTCCTAGAAGAACGGGAGCTGTTGAACGTGGCAGTGAAACAGTTAAACAAAACTGAAGAGAAAAAAAGATCTGATGTGATACTTCTGTCATGTTGCCCCATTGTCACCAAGATCTTTAATAATATATCTTGCACTTGTGGGTGAGATGGTGTATTAGATCCCAGGCAGGTTGGCTGTCCGGTATTTATCAGGCTGTCTATTTGATTTGCTGGAAAACCCCAAAGTGTGAAGATGACAAAAAAATGATAATAACAATAGGAAAGTGTGAAATCATCCACAGACGAGAAGTGAATTGGACAGGAAATCAAGGAGAGCGCGGCTGGCGATACAAAGAGATTGACTATGGGCAAAGACGTCCTGGAAGAATAAATGGAGGTTGTGTTCAGCGGAGCCCCGGGCAGCGAAGAAATCAGCTTCCAGAAACATTTGCTAAACATGAAACAGTTCCCTTGTCTGGAGTGCTGAGATAAATGCAGGAAAGCAACCTTCAGTCTTGCCTCAAAAATGAAGAGGTTTTCATGCAAAATATATTTTTTATTGCATATAAACATTTTACTTTTGAGGACCAACGTTGTTTCACTCATCATTGTCGGATCCAGCGAAAGGCGATCCCTCCTTCTACTGACTTTCTCTATTCCTTGGCGTGTCACATCTCCGACATCAGGTTCCCAGGCCTGACAATTCAGAGAATTGGGGTACACATTGCTTAATGGACCACTGTTCAGTTCCTCCTTGAACCTTGTGACAAACCAAGCTCTTCTATATGACTGTGCAACTCCGCTACATTGCTGGACAGTTATGCTTTGGAATCCATATCAAATGTTGCTTTTCCATCAGAAGTGTATCTAGGTGTTCCAAGACCTGGGTCAGGTCAGGAATGTGGATCAGGGGTCCCGCCCATCCAAGTGGTTTGGATAGTCGCCATGTGACTTATCATTCATATGCGATTTTAATACTTATAGTCGCGTGCTGACGAATTGGTCTTCCTAATTCTTTCAATGTCCAGTGAAAAACTGAGAGAAGGAGGAAGAAAAGCTGTCACATAACCGTAAGTATGAAAATTGCTTATAGGAGGCCATGTAATGACTGCTGGAACCAGCAAGCAGAGCTACATCTTGACAGTGAGTATATTACACTTTGTTAGGGTTGGGCTACAGGGCTTAATGTTAGAATCAGGGGCGGACCTACCGTGGTGCAGCTGGTTCAGCTGCACCAGGGCCCCGACCGGCTAGGGGGCCCCTCAAGCCTGCAGGGGGCCCCCAGCCGACCACCATGACCCTGTGTCAGAGGAGACGGGGTTACCCCCCCCCCCCTGCTCCACACCATCAGCAGCTGCACCAGGGCCCTCATGGCACAAGGTCCGCCACTGTTTAGAATGAAAGCGCTCACCCAGGTTTGAAATGAGTCTGTAATCCCTCTATGTAACTGCAGACCTCTGAACTCTCACAGCGCGTGCACTGCACACTTTAATGATTCTCCTTTGCCAATGGCAAGAGTGGACTGTCATGAGAGCGCAAGTATATGATTTATTTACTTCTGGACACATTCTGACTAGACGTGTCCGGCCTCATTCAATTAATTTTCCAGTTCATTGATTGAGGCCCCAGTCAGCACGTGACTGTATGTGTATAAATTGCATAGGTGTGGTTTTATGACCTACTCTTATCGTCGGCACCGGAGAATCCTGACAGCGTGCAGTGTGTGTGACACGCCCCACCAGGGCCGTGGGGTAGTTTGAGCCGGGCCGGATAGTTCTTTGGGGAAGTCACGGGGCCGTGACCCAGTTCTGTGGCCCTGGCCATGTCAGAAAATGGGGGATATTTATATGGGATTGAGTCGTGACGCCACCCATGGTATTCGGCAAGGGATGGCCGACGCTGCGGTTCAGAACCACTCTGGTAGTTGGTGACGCAGCACGGATGGTACAGCTCCCCACAGGTGAAGCGGGGCCCCAGGGCAGGTAAGACGGTCTGTTCAGGTGGTGGTGACCATTGGGGTGCAGAGAATAAGCAAGGGACACAGAAAAGTGCAGTTTTCTTTACCTTTTATTTTTCGGCAGATGATAATGCAATCCAGGGTACTAGTTATAGACAATAGGAGTCTGGCTAGCCTGGAAACATTCGGGGGTCCACTTCGCCAGGTGGGGTTGAAGGCTCCTACTGCGCTCCCTTTTCGGGTCCCTGCTGCCTGTAGCTATGCTCCGGCCCTCTCCTCAATGTTGGTTCTGACCTGTGTGGCAGACAGCATGAGTCTATCATGGGCACTGCCTTTCCACTGGCAGCCCCAGGCTCTTGGTCTGCTGTGGTGCCTCCGGATGTTCGGTGTGGTCAGGGGGCTTGCAGCCCCTGCCCTCCAAATTCGGCTGTCTGGGCATACAGCACCCGCTTAGCCAAGGACTCTGGCGTCCTTTTTGTCAGCGCTCCGCTCCGAGTTCAGCTCTGACGCAGCTACAATTCCCCAAAACACTTGTCTCTGACCCGCCCAAGGGTCTTTGGGAACTCGGTACCCGGGCATGAGTGCTGGGGATGATGTTTTGGTGGCCGGTGTCCAAGCCCGTAACCCTGGGGCTCACTGGGTAAAAGGGAAAAATAAAAATAAAAGAATAAAGTCTCGTGACGCCATCTGTGGAATCTGTAGAAGGCACCAGCGTTGCTGCTGACCTCCGGGGATGATGGATGGGCAGCTTGGGTAGTACAGCTCCCCACAGGCAGTGCAGGATCCCTGGGGCAGTGATGAGGTGATGGGGATTCGCACACAGAAACGGTTAGACAGCTGGCCCACTGCTACAGTCTCTAGGCCGGACAGGTTCAGGGATGGACACACACACTGGAAATCGTTTCTGTACCTTTACTGGTGTTATGGCAGGCACTGTCCAGGGTGTGGTCCAGGTGGTCGGGAGGCAGTTCAGGATTTCCACAGTGAGTGTTGAATAAGGCCTCCTGGTCTCTTTTCCCTCGGTGAAGCCTCCTGACCTGTGTAGAACTAGGCCTGACCTCCTCTGAGTCTCTCTCTCTCTCTCTCACCCATGTCGTAGTGTTGAGAACCTTTGCGTGGGCTACCACTATAACTTCTGCGGTCCTTGGCTCCCCTGTTGGGTGCATTTCGGGTGTCGGAGACTGGAGTCTCCTCGGTGAACCGGTGTTTTCTGCTGGGCTTGATGCTCTCCTGCAGACTCAGACTCTGGTGTCCAGGTTGCTTTCTGGGGTGAACCGGTATGGCTCCTCTGCCCCCAGTCTGCTCCTTTACTCCGTCTTTCTCACGCCTTGCCTTCGACCTCACCCTCAGGCCCTCACACTGGCTAGGCTAGTCTACTGGCTCGGGCCTTGCGTGGCTCTGATACACCAGGACGTCTTCACAGTCCTGTCTGGAACTGCACGGACTGACTAACTCCTCCCCCAGCACCAGCATTTATAGGGGATCTTACTTAAGGACAGCAAGTGGAGCTCCCCCTACAGGTCTGGGGTGGAAGGTGTTGTGTGCATGCGGGTACCTACTGTGGAATTCCTTCCATGCTTTAGGTGGTTCTGTGGCTACCTGTAATGGCAGGGCACCACAGATCCACTCCTCTCTCTTCCCTCTCCTCAGACTAACTGCCTAACAGACTTAACTGCCTCCTCCCCCCTAACCAGAGGGTTATAGAGCTCCCCCTTCTGGCCTGGAGTAAGAATTGTGTTGCATGATGTGTATTACCTGGCATGGGGACCTCCTCCTGCTTCCAGGCATGACATCACCCCTCTGAGGGAGGCAATGGCAGCATGGCAACCAGACTCTGGGGTGCCACATACGCAGGGTGAGAATTCAGAAGTCTGAAGTCATAGTGACACATAGAGAGACTGCAGACTTGTCACAAATTGGGACAACCCCTGTAATGCTCATAACAAATAAAAACATGGAACCCTTAAATTGTCAGCGCATCACAATTAACATAGCCATGTCTAACCTAATCTTACAAGTTATGGATTGTAACATGTGTACAGGATCAGAACCAATAACAGCACAAAAATACATCACCAGGGCCACCAGAGGTACAGAAATAATCACTAGAATCCCCATCCGTACAAAAACCCAGGATCACAACCCTCACCAGTACAGAAATGAATCATCCAAATCACCCAAAAAGGTAATGATCAGCACCATCATAAAAACCACCAGCATCACAGATATATATCCATATAATCCCCTTCCGTACAGAAACACAGAATCAAAACCCTCATCAGTACAGGAATACATCAGAACAACCACAACCAGTATATGGTGCATCAATTGTAGTGTCATGTCAGACCCCATATATATATTGTACTGCATGAACCTACAACTTTCAGTACATCCTTACCAATGTAAGAAGTACTGGGAGTTTCTGTTATTAGTCATCATCACACAGAGCACCATACTGGAACCACAGTACTGATGAGAATTGGTCATTATCACAAATAAGCATTTATATCCTGGTGCCATATAGATGACTCTAATCAATCATTCCCTTTCTTTTCTTTATCTTGTCCAGACACCATGATGACTTTTCACATCTACAGCTCACCTCTGCAGACTTCCATCTTCTCCGGTCTTCTGGAGCACATCTCAGGATGATACCCTTAAAAATAGCAAAGTAAATAATTGCTCCTCAATGTTCCCTGCACAAAATATCACCCAAACATTGTCCCTCTGAGGGTACCTTTACACGCCGCTACTGACAGGATGGATACAACCCGCTACAGGCTACAAATGTAGCTTGTAGCGTCAATATAGCCCGTAGTAGCGGCGTGTGAAGACGGGACGAGACAGCCGGCAACAGATACATCTGTTTCCGAGCACTGCTCGAAAACAGATGGCTACAAAGCCGATTGTAGCGAGCTGTATCGGCGTGTAAAGAGGCTACAGAATGGATGTCTATACACCAGGCGATGTACCTGGTATGTAGCTGGGGCGTGACACAGCCTCCGGGATACTGCGCCCCTTCAGCAATCATTGGAGGAAGCTCCTGCGTTGCGATTGGTAGACGCTGCACAGGGCGGCATATTTAAGGAGCTGACCAGTCACACTACACAATTGCTCGGGCGTCATGTATTAATCAGCCTCCTGCGATGCCTGGCCAATCATGGGTTTCTTGCTTTGTCCTATCAGCGTACGGACGTCTCGTACTCCACAATTGTGGCACGCCTATGTGTTGTCCCTGCTGCACCAGGTCCGCCCATATTAGCTTGTTGTAGCGGTGTGTAAATGAGGTACGATGAGCTACAGATGGCTACTTGAGACATCCGGCGATGTATCTAGCTGTAGATGTAGCGTAGCGTAGCGCACCTTGTGGCGGCGTGTAAAGGTGGTGCGTTTCCCGTTTGTAACCGTTTGGGCGTGCTCGTGCACGTGAAGTAGCGGGTTGTATCCATCCTGTCGTAGCAGCGTGTAAAGGTACCCTTATGGTTTGATTCCCCGACAGACAAATCAAGCCAGACATGTCACTTGAAGTAAGGATCACCAAGCTATGACTTGTCTACCCATCATATGAAGGAAACAATCACCGGAGAAGGACATCATGATGGGAAGACTAGAAGGAACAAGGTGAAGAGGAAGACCAACAACCCAATGGCTTGATATCATCAAAATAATGGCGGAGAAGACCCTAGTGGACTTATCTAAGCTTGGAGAAGATCCTGGTGGACTTATCTAGGCTTGGAGAAGACCCTGGTTGATCTATCTAGGCTTGGAGAAGAGACTGGTAGACCTATCTAGGCTGCAGAAGATCAATCTTACTACACAAAGTTCATCCATTAAGTTTCAATGGCTTGAGATTGAGCTGAAGGCCATTAAAAAAGAGAAGTACATAAGGTGGTACAATGGTACATAAGGGGTTACAGAGTGGCAAGTTGGTACATAAGAGGGTAAAGTATACCATGTATTGAGGTGTGGCATGATGGCACATATGTGGGTATCATATGGCACAATGGTATTGGGGTGTACATAAAGGTGTACAGAGTGGCATAATGGTATATAAGGGGGTACAATGTTATATGGGGGATACATAATGGTGTACAGTGTGGCTCGATGGTACGTGAGTAATGTGTGATATGATGGTACGTATGTGGGTACCGAATGGAAAAATTATATGTAAGGGGGTACAGTATGGCACAATAGTATACAACATGGAAAAACAAACCCAAAAACAAGCTCTCACACAGCTGAAATTAATCTTGGGAGGGAGAGAAAATAGAAAATATAATTTATATAATATATTTGAGGGTTTGTGGTGTGGAGGAAGGGGATCTACTTTACTAACGTAGAATTCTCTAATACGGTATGTAAAAAATATTTGTAAACCAGACAAACATATAGGGATGTGGAAACTTTGGAAGTTTAAATAATAAAAAAATGAATTTGTTTACAATATATTCACCACTACAAGTGGAATTGCTACTGATAATCAGGAAAAGCAGACATTATATATCAGAATAAAAGTTTATTTAATGCTCTGCATTCAAGTAGACAAATTGAAATGTCACAGAGCTATACAGCAGAGCAGAATTGTCAGCAGTACAGCAGAGCAGAATTGGCAGCAGTGCAGCAGAGCAGAATTGGCAGCAGTACAGCAGAGCAGAATTGGCAGCAGTACAGCAGAGCAGAATTGGCAGCAGTGCAGCAGAGCAGAATTGTCAGCAGTACAGCAGAGCAGAATTGGCAGCAGTGCAGCAGAGCAGAATTGTCAGCAGTGCAGCAGAGCAGAATTGGCAGCAGTACAGCAGAGTTGGCTCAACTTTACAGCAGAGTTCCAAGAAGAAGTAGCAGATGTACGGCAGTGATAATTCAGCAATAGCAGAGCTACGTTTGTCACAGAGTCCAATGTAGAACTGGCAGTGATACAGCAGAGATGGCTCCACAATGTAGCAGAGCAGAATTTATTAGAGTCCAAGGCAGGGATTTGGTGCTGTGCAGAAAACTACAGGACAACTCAGGTGGCGTGCATCTGCCTGAAAATGTTTTATCACTGCATGTCAGGAAATTGCAATACCCTAGTACACTTATACTATAGTAACCATTCCATTAAAGGGAATGTATCAAAAGGTTTTCGCTACTTCATCTGACAGCAACCTAATGTAGGCAAATGATCCCTGAATCCAGTGATGTATCAGATTACTAGCTGCATCTGTTCTGACTCAATTAAAGCATTTAGATTTAAGGAACACAGTAGAGCGGAGAGAATTTCCCCCGCCCACACCAGGCTCTCTGTAGAGATTGTGTATCACAGCAGGGGGCGTGTCTGACTTCCCTGCATGCAACTTTCTGGTCCTGTAATGGTAATCACAGGTAATAAAGCCTTTAGTTTATGTAAACAGTAGCACAAATCCTGATAAGAGAAGCACAGTTGTGTTTGTTTTTTTTAACTCTTACAGCATGCTGTCCTTAGCTTACATAGCAAAAACCTGCAGACAGATTTCCATTAATGCATGCTTCCTGTATTATAGGATCAAGATGATTAAAGTTCCTTTTCCTTGTCCAAAAAATAACGATTGCATTACCAAGTCTGCTTACAAGCTGCGATGTATAACTGTGGGCATCTTAGACACTGAATACCGTACATCACATGGCCTGTACCGGTGGAAGCTGATGTGATGCCAGAAGCCAAGGGACGCAGTGCCAGCATCTAAGATTAAAACAGATTAAAACAGGCTGCGGTAATGTGTTCAGTAAAAGGCACATCTGCCGTTTTAGTGTCAAATCTTTACCTTTTGCCAACAGTTAAGAAGTGAAACAGTAAATATATGATGATGATGTCACTGGGTGACCGGTGCGGGGAGCTTGTATCAGAAAACTTCCTGCTTGGTTCAAAGTTAACTTTTTGGGAGTTGGGGGTAAATTTGATGCGCCCGCCAGGGCCGTGGGGTACTTGGAACTGGGTCGGATAGCCCTTTGGGGAAGTCACTGGTCGTAACACAGCTCCGTTGCCCTGGCCGTGTCATAAAATGGGGGATAATTTATATGGAATTGAGTTCTGATGCCACCCGTGGTGTTCGGCAATTTGATGGGCGACACTGCGGTTCAGGACCACTGGGGCAGTTGGTGATGCAGCAAAGATGGTACCGCTTCCCACGGCCCACGGGTGGAGTGGGGTCCCAGGGCTACTGGTACAGTTTATGAAGGGGCAGTGGACTTTGGGGTGCAGGACTGAGGGTGTAGATAATGACCGGATACACAAGGATGGTGGATTCCTTTACCTTTTACTTGGTAGTCGATGGTGCAGTCCAAGACACCGGTAACAGGTGGTAATGGAGCTCTGGGCAGCCTGGAAGCAATTGGGGATCAACTTTGCCAGGTGGATTCAGAGGCCATCCTTCTGCGCTGTCCTCTTTGGTCCCCGCTGCCTAAAGCTATGCTGTGACCCTCTTCTTATGTGCTGGTTTCTCCCCCATATGGCAGGCAGCTTGAGTCTTTTTGCCCCTGTTTGCCGCTCTGGTTTCTAGCGTGCAGCTTTGCCGCCGGGTGTCTGGTGGCCAGGAGAAATGCAATCTCCTGCCCTCCGGATTTAGCTGCCGGGACTTCAGTACCTGTGCAACCACAGCCTTTGGCATCTAGCGCTTTCCTCTGGGGCGAGCTCAGTCACAGCTCCACTCCCCAGGTTTTCCTCTACCTCTCTCCTCTTACCTCTCACTTGCTCTCCACTGCCCTGGGACGAGCCTCATGGCAGCTCCAGTCACCAAGACATCTGTCTTCCTCAGTCCTCCTAGGAACTGAACTAATTCTGTCCCAGACCAGAATTTATAGGGGAGCTCACTCTAAACCCGGGTTTAGGTCTCCCCCTTCAGGCCTGGAGGCAGAAAGATGCTCTCAAGCCAACCACTTGGGCTCAGAGGTGCCACATATACGTCACTGGGGAGGCTGATGCTGGGGATTATTTGGGAGCTGAATTTAAAGGACAGGTGATCAGCAAAACGTGGCTGCCAGCCCGAGCACTACGGTCTTCAAGAATCTTCCCAAGGGCCACAGAAAAGGTCATTGAGGGCTGCATGTGGTCCTATGGTCTGAGGTTCCCCACCCCTGCCCTAAACGATCAGATTCCTTATTCCTTACTAAGTGCAAATTTGCATATTTCCTAGAGGGATGTGGCTAGTGTCTCCTCACCTACTTAGCTCTCTCCATAAGGTAGATAGCAAGTTCCCAGACCAGATTCCTGAAAGTATTCACATAGTTATTACGCTTATACTGTCCATCCATAAGAATAATGTTGGTGGATTTAGTCATGTTTAGCTCTGAAAATACAATATGCATTGAGGTTGCCGTGGGGCACACGACGGTCTCCTTTTTGCCATCTCAGATTTTTATTGCTGTGAAATGAATTTGTTTCTTTCACAAAATCTAAAACCCTCGTCACACATAACAAGATCGTTAGCAAGATTGTTGTAACGTAACAGCGATCTCGCTAACTATCTCGCTACATGTGACACTTTGCAGCGATCAGGCCTCTGCTGTGAGATCGCTGATCATTACAAAGTGCTCTGGGTCATTTTTTGGTCATTGATCTCCCGCTGGTCAGCACACATCGCTGCATGTGACAGCGAGAGACCAGTGATCAGCGACCTCACAGGCTGGTAACCATGGTAAACACCAGGTATCTAGGCAGCGTGCGCTCCCTAGATACCCGGTGTTTATCATGGTTACCAGCGCTAAGCAGGGAGGATGCTGATAACTATGATAAACACCGGGTATTTAGGCAGCGCGCACTGCCTAGATACCCGCTGTTTATCATAGTTACCAGTGTCCTCCCGCTTCCAGCGATGTGGAGGTGGCTCCCTGGTCACTGAGGAGATCTGCCTGTTTGACAGCTCCCCAGCTACCACATAATGACGCACCCAACGATACCTACAGGATCGTTATCGTTGTTGGGATCACTGTTGCGTCGTTGTGTGTGACAGAAGCTTTAGTTCTTGGACAATCAGGGTTTACAGACATTAGTATTGTTTAGGACCAGAGCAAAAAAGTAACTGAAGCTTTGACTATATGTATGAATGGGTGGTGTGTGATACAAGTGGGAACATATGGCTAAACATAGCGTGTCCCAGGGAAAAACTAGAAGGATACCCCAATGTGCATGGTAATAAGGGAAAACCGGATATTTTCTGCTAGGTTCACCATTGCATTGGCGCTTCTTCAATTTTAATGCAAGAGAAATCATAATATGCCTTGTTGTTTCGCTTAAAATGATATCCTTCTGAATCAGGGCTGTGGAGTTGGTAAGCCAAACATCCGATCCCACAATTTCCAAGAATTTGACTCCGACTCCACCAAAATGGACACAGACTCTTCCTCCAACTCCACAACCATGGGTATGAAGTCACAAAGCCAAACCTCTGATTCTGACACCTCAATTTCCAAGAATCCAACTCTCACTCCACCCAAAATGGACTTCAATTCCATAACTCAGACTCCTCACTTTCCCTGAATATGATGGACTCTACCAAAATAGATACCATCTCCGACTCCATAGCAATGGAGCCAAACCTCCAACTCCTCAATTTTCCTGAATCTGACTCCGAGCCCACCACGATGGACACCGACTCGTGACTCCATTGCTCTGACTCCACAGCCCTGATCTGAATAAGAGTTCAATGGATCCCCTTTTAGAGAATAGGGTCCATCTGCTGCTTTTTGTATTCATCATGAAACATATCAATTTTTTCTGTTCCATTGTAGGAACCAAATAAACCTCAACTCCGAACCGAGCCTCAAATGAGCGGCTGCAAGAACACAATAAGTGATCTGAATATGGTATGTTGGATAGGACTTTATGTGACTCGCAATGATTTTCGCAGACACGTCCTACGATCATGGAGACAGTTGGCCTGCGATGGCGCTCCAAAGATCCGTTGTCTCATTACACCACGAGTTCCCTGGCTCAGAAAAATCATCAGTGACAAGTCACCGTCGTGGGAGAAGAGGCTCGAAAACACCAAGAGGCTTGAGGCTCGATGAAAGGGATTTGATGTCGATAGCAGTTGACATATGCAGGTTTGATATGTGTTCGGCTTCTAAGTGATGCCAAAATGCAGCTTACGAGAATAATTTAAAGAAAAGGGAAACGTAAATTCTAGCAGATGATTGCGGAGATGCGGAAGGTCACCTTCAGCCCTCGCAGACAGGCGCTGTTTAGATTACAAAACACAGATAATTCCTGTCTGATAAGGCCAAGGAAAATGTATGTGATATTGGTGCGGCGCGGTAATTAAGAGGGCACTATGCATTCCGGGCAGGTAGCCTGTAGAGAAGGCATTTTGACTTTATAATTGGCATCACATTTCCCACTTAATTGGCCTAAATAATGGCCCCTGTAGCCTTTATTTAAACACCTCGGAACACATTGGAAACAACAGACCTGCACTCGGAGCCTCCATGAACCAGTGAAATCTGTAATTTATAGGATATTGTTTCCTGTTCTGAAAATTATATGAATGTTAGAAGTCACCGAGGAGATCTGTGACCTCATGAAAGTGCGAGGTGCAGTCTGCATACAGTCCGCGGATTCGGGTATTCTGAATAAGTTATAGTGGGCTCATTATTTCCTCTAGTATAAACCTCAGATACAGCAGCAACAGTGTGTATAATGATGTTCTGCAGCAGATGAGGTGTGTATTGTGAGATTCTGCAGCAGCTGAGTTGTGTATTGTGAGATTCTGCAGCAGCTGAGGTGTGTGTTGTGAGATTCTGCAGCGGCTGAGGTGTGTATTGTGAGATTCTGCAGCGGCTGAGGTGTGTATTGTGAGATTCTGCAGCGGCTGAGGTGTGTATTGTGAGATTCTGAATAAGCAGATGTAAATATTATGAGGATCTGCAGCAGTTATGTTCGTACAAGATGCTTTAGGACAAATCTGTGTAGTGATGTCTAATTTTGACATCCCTTTAAGGCGGCCGTCACGCTACGATATATGCAAACATATCGCTGGAAAGTGCCTGATTTGGCATCGCTCCTACGACGTGGTTGCGTGTGACAGCATGATGTGACTACCGATAAGTGGTCAGATCGTTAATCACAGATATGGGAACCGGACCCCACATCAGACGATGTCGATCATCCAATCTGCTGCATCGTTCTGTGTGACACCACCATAACCGATCTCCTGACCGATTTCTCCTATTCACATCATTGACAATCATCAGTCGCTGGTTGTGTGAACGATACCTGCAAGTAACATCACTGCTGTGTCCTGAACGTTATCTATACATGTGACACCTCACTAACCATGTGTCCACCAGCGCGAACCCCTGACATCATTTATCTATACATGTGACACCGCACTAACGATGTGTCCACGAGCCGCACCCCTGACATCGTTATCTATACATGTGACACCTCACTAACGATGTGTCCACAAGCCGCACCCCTGACATCGTTATCTATACATGTGACACCTCACTAACGATGTGTCCACGAGCCGCACCACTAAGGTCATTATTGAGTTCCCACACAAAATCGTAGTGTGTGACGGCCGCCTAACACACATGCATAGTGTATAAATAATATATAATGTGATTTATCTTTTATCCCATATAATAGATTCTGCCTGATAAATGTGTGAACGGTAATAAGGAGATTGTGGATATTTTGTATCCTATTAACACACAACTTGTCTCATGTTCATCCTACACTGAAAAAATAAAAGAAGCTCACTGATGGATTTACTGGTCATTCTGCTATGTGCTGTGACACATAATGGCTGTGGGTGTTAAAGGGTTTAATATTTAGAATGAAATTCAATTGCAAAAATGTTTAACTAAAATGAACACAAGTTAAAAATAAATAATTATCCATCCATCCATTCATGATAAAAGTATTTAGTCAGCCACCAATTGTGGAAGTTCTCCCACTTTATAAAGATGAGGTTGGTCTGTAATTGACATCATAGGTGACCTCAACTATGAGAGACAAAATTAGAAAACAAATCCTGGAAATCACATTGTCTGATATGGAAATAATTTTTTTTCAAATTTTGGTGGGAAAATATTTGGTAACCTACAAACAAGAAAAACTCACCAAAATTGGTCGCTTTTTTTTACCCCTTGCATCTAGCAGGTGGCTGCAGATTCCCCAGGAGGTAGCACATGCGTCTAGACACCGGTACACAGACCCCTGCAACCTATAACATGGGGGCGGTTTGTAGCAACCAGCGACCATCCATGTATTCAGGGAGAGGCTGGTGGTGAATGCAGACACATGGACACCATTAGGCCCCTGCCACACTCAGGTGTTACATAGTGTCTGAGCAGCCTATTGGTGACGCCTCCTATTAGATCGGGCGGGCTGTTCAGCACTGATATATGCAACACAGTGACAGACGCCCCCTAGAGGAAAACAACCTCAACTGCAAAAGATAAAAAGATGCAGGTTGACACTAAGATAAAGATGTAAGGTGTCAGTTGGTATTATGGCGCCAGAATATCGTAAGCTCGTGACCCACCGTCAAGGGCCCTTACACTCACGAGTACCTAGCCACATGTATAACACATGTACAATTTAGCTTTAAACAAAAATAACCGAATAGGTACTAAATATCAAAATAGAAAAACTCACCAAAATTGGTCGCTTTTTTTTACCCCTTGCATCTAGCAGGTGGCTGCAGATTCCCCCAGGAGGTAGCACATGCGTCTAGACACCGGTACACAGACCCCTGCAACCTATAACATGGGGGCGGTTTGTAGCAACCAGCGACCATCCATGTATTCAGGGAGAGGCTGGTGGTGAATGCAGACACATGGACACCATTAGGCCCCTGCCACACTCAGGTGTTACATAGTGTCTGAGCAGCCTATTGGTGACGCCTCCTATTAGATCGGGCGGGCTGTTCAGCACTGATATATGCAACACAGTGACAGACGCCCCCTAGAGGAAAACAACCTCAACTGCAAAAGATAAAAAGATGCAGGTTGACACTAAGATAAAGATGTAAGGTGTCAGTTGGTATTATGGCGCCAGAATATCGTAAGCTCGTGACCCACCGTCAAGGGCCCTTACACTCACGAGTACCTAGCCACATGTATAACACATGTACAATTTAGCTTTAAACAAAAATAACCGAATAGGTACTAAATATCAAAATAGAAAAACTCACCAAAATTGGTCGCTTTTTTTTACCCCTTGCATCTAGCAGGTGGCTGCAGATTCCCCCAGGAGGTAGCACATGCGTCTAGACACCGGTACACAGACCCCTGCAACCTATAACATGGGGGCGGTTTGTAGCAACCAGCGACCATCCATGTATTCAGGGAGAGGCTGGTGGTGAATGCAGACACATGGACACCATTAGGCCCCTGCCACACTCAGGTGTTACATAGTGTCTGAGCAGCCTATTGGTGACGCCTCCTATTAGATCGGGCGGGCTGTTCAGCACTGATATATGCAACACAGTGACAGACGCCCCCTAGAGGAAAACAACCTCAACTGCAAAAGATAAAAAGATGCAGGTTGACACTAAGATAAAGATGTAAGGTGTCAGTTGGTATTATGGCGCCAGAATATCGTAAGCTCGTGACCCACCGTCAAGGGCCCTTACACTCACGAGTACCTAGCCACATGTATAACACATGTACAATTTAGCTTTAAACAAAATATACCGAATAGGTACTAAATATCAAAATAGAAAAACTCACCAAAATTGGTCGCTTTTTTTTACCCCTTGCATCTAGCAGGTGGCTGCAGATTCCCCAGGAGGTAGCACATGCGTCTAGACACCGGTACACAGACCCCTGCAACCTATAACATGGGGGCGGTTTGTAGCAACCAGCGACCATCCATGTATTCAGGGAGAGGCTGGTGGTGAATGCAGACACCTACAAACCTGCAAGATTTCTGGCTCTCACAGACCTGTAACTTCTTCTTTAAGAGGCTCCTCTGTCCTCCACTCATTACCTGTAGGACTGTAGGTCCTGTGCTCTTTTTTCTGACCTCCTCCCCCCCATATGTGACTGTAGGTCCTGTGCTCTTTTCTCTGACCTCCCCCATATGATTGTAGGTCCTGTGCTCTTTTCTATGACCTCCCTCATATGTGACTGTATATCCTGTGCTCTTGTGCTCTTTTCTATGACCTCCCTCATATGTGACTGTATATCCTGTGCCCTTTTCTATGACCTCCCCATATGTGACTGTAGGTCCTGTGCTCTTTTCTATGACCTCCCTCATATGTGACTGTATATCCTGTGCTCTTGTGCTCTTTTTTATGACCTCCCTCATATGTGACTGTATATCCTGTGCCCTTTTCTATGACCTCCCTATATGTGACTGTATATCCTGTGCCCTTTTCTATGACCTCCCTATATGTGACTGTAGGTCCTGTGCTCTTTTCTCTGACCCCTCTCCTATGTGGAGCGCAGGAAGTGAAATTCCGTGACGCAGGTCTGAAGAGGGGCGGAGTCTGAACGCACGCGTCACTCATGATGCGCTGTAGATGCCGTTACCGACGTCTCTGGCGCATTCTGTGTGATGCGCGCGCTCAGACTCCACCCCTCTTCAGACCTGCATCCTGGCATTTCATTTCCTGCGCTCCCGATAGCAGGTAATGGCGGCGGGGACGCAGGCAAGCACAGAAGATTGACATCTCTCCGTTCATGTGCAGCCCTGCGTTTGCATGAAAAGTACCTTCGCTTGCTTTTTGCGCTAGCGCAGGCAAGCAAACGCAGGTAAGTGCACAGACGCACAAATGTAAAAGGGGCCTTATAAAAAATGGCCTTAAAATGACGGGTTAAAAAAGGCTACCAGATAAAATACAGAAAAACTTACTTCCTCAGATTTATGTCCTCAACCAAAACTGCAATGTTTTTGACGATATTAATTTTTTGTCAAACTAGGCAGCTGAGGGCTGCGATCCACCCCCAGCCACATAGGTGTACCTGGCTGTCAAGAAAAAAAACGGCGTGGGGCTTCGCCGCATTTTTCTTAGCCAGCTAGGTACACCTAGGCAGCTGAGGGCTGCGATCCACCCCCAGCTACATAGGTGTACCTGGCTGGCAAGAAAAAAAAACGGCGTGGGGCTTCGCCGCATTTTTCTTAGCCAGCCAGGTACAACTAGGCAGCTGGGGGCTGGAATCCTCAGCGTAGGAAGGCCCAAGTGTTCTGGGCCACCCCCGCTAAGAATTGCAGCCCACAGCCGCCCCAGAAAATGGCGCTTTCATAGAGGCGCTATATTCTGGAGCTGTACCCGGCTCTTCCAGCTGCCCTGTGGCGGTGGCAGACTGGGTAATAAGGGGTTAATGCCACCTTTGTATTAGCAGCTGGCAATAAGCCCGAGATTAGTAATGTCGCGCCAATGTTAGACACGGCCATTAGGAATCTCTATTACATATTAACAAAGAAAACACACAGCTTGAAAATTTTTTATTAGAAGAAAAAACACAAAACAATATTTAGACTCCATCTTTATTACTCCCACATACCCATCCAGGATCCAGTGAGATGACCACTGTGTAGTGACGATTGTTAACAATACATTTTTGGAGGGTCCCGCAGTGAAGGGGTGACTTAATGGTCTGAGTCACCTGAGGTCAGATAAAGCAAAGTGTTTCTCTGACATCATGTGAAACTGCCCTTGTCACTGCGTGACCCACATAGATTGATTTTACTGTTAGTGCTGTGAGCACGGTGACATCAGTGTAGATCTCTTGAGGATTTGTGTGTATTTATAAATAGATGTTTATATTTACAAATGTATATGCGTGTGTACATACGTATATATAAATGTATAGCTAAATATATACATAGATATGAATATATGTGTGCATAAATATGTATGCGTGATCACACACATATCCATATATTATATAGGCTGCCCTTTCTATATATTTATAAATGTGCTTGCAAACGTTGTTTTCCCAGAAAATGATGCAGATGTAGTCCGAAAAATGCATCTGGTGTTTTTTTCAACTAAGGGCCCTTTCACATCAGCGGTAATCGCCGATTGCAGCTATTGCGGTGAAAAAAAACTCAACTGCCGCGTTTAACGCATTAAGGCCGCACTTGCGGTTCACCTGCGGCAAGCCCCATGCAATGTCAATGGGGCTTGCGGCAGGTGTGTCAGGTGCGGTATAGTTGCGGTTTCGGAAGATGCGTCAGAGAAAAAAACGCGGTCAGACGCGTTTATTTTTCCGGCCGCATTTCACGCAAGTGCCGAAACCGCACTTGCCACACCTGCCGCACACTTACCGCAAGCCCCATAGACATTGCATGTGTCTTGACGCAAGTGAACCGCAAGTGCGGCCGTTATGCGTTAACCGCGGCAGATGCGTTTTTTTTCACCGCAACTGATGTGATCAGCGCTTACCGCTGATGTGAAAAGGCCCTAACGGCTGCACTTGCGCCACACTGGCGGTAAGCAACATGCATTGTGTATGGGGCTTGCGGTAAGTGGGCTGCAGGGACGGCTTGTGCTTTATGTCACTTGCGGCAGTTGCGGCGATAAATGGGGTATAAATATCCGCCGCATCTGCCGAAACTGCTGTTGTCGCACACTTACCGCATGCCACATACACAATGCATGGGACTAGCTGCTAGTGTGCTGCCAGTGCGGCCGTTCCTTTGAAAATGCAGCAGATGCGGTTTATCGACCAGATATGCCGCATTTTTCGTGATACGCAATTGTGAAAGTAACCTAACACACACACACACACACACACACATATATATATATATATATATATATATATATATATATATATATGTACACAAACAGAATGTACACACGTGTGTGTGAGTAACTATGTATGTGTAATCAGACACGTGTATATATACAGAGATACACACCAGTGTACATTTATATATAAACATAGATTCATATATTTGTGTTATCCTATATACACACGGGTGCTTTAAAATATAAATGATTACACAAACCTATAAATAAGTATGTATGTGTGTGTATATACGTCAATATGTTGGGGTGTATTTTTATACATCGGTGTGTGTATTCACATATAGATAGATAGATAGATAGATAGATACTGTAGATAGATATTTTCTTAGATATATATCTCCATAGATAATTTTAAGTGTAACCAATATTTTTATATATGGAGATATTGATGTATTGATATATATGTATATGAATATACCGTATATATATATATCGATGATCGATGTATGTCAGTACACACAAATGTAAAAAATGCACCCCATAATATTTATATGTATGTACACACACACATAGTTATTTATATGTGTGTGTAATCTTTTTTGTATGAAAACACACTTGTATATATAGGCTAACACAAAAATATGAATATGTTTTAATAGGTAAATGTACATTAGTGTGTTTGTATATATATATATATATATATATATATATATATATATATATATATATGAATATGTGTGTGATTGAACATACATATTGATATACACGCACATATATATGTATTATATTTGTGTATATATATATATATATATGTGTGTGTGTGTGTTTGTGCATACTTCACCCTCTCTCTATATATATTTTATATAGATATGTATATGTGTGTGATCACAAATACATATTTACACACACATATATATTATATTAATATATATTTGTTTGTATATATATATATATATATATATATATTAGTGTATTTATGTATACATATACACATTATATATATATGTGTATATATATATATATATATATATATATATATACACACATATATATATATGCAAATGTAATAAACACATATACATATATGTATTATATTTGTATATATTTGTGTATTTGTGTGGAGATATATATATGTGTTGGTGCATACTTCACTCTCCCTCATATATATATATATATATATATATTATATATATATATATATATATGATCACAAATACATATTTACACACACACACACATATATAGATGTATTATATTAGTATATATGTGTATATAAATATATATACACACATATATAAGGTGTACTTTAGTGTTTGTGTGTGTATATATATATATATAAAATGTATATGTGTGTGATCAAAAATACATATTTACACACACATATATATATGTATTATAGTAGTATATATGTGCATGCATATATATATATATATATTACATATACACACACATATATAGTGTATATATACATATTTAGATGTGTGTTTTATTAATTTGCATGAAGCAGTGGGGACACAGGGAGGGAGGGGTCACAGACAGAGAGCGAGAGACAGGGAGGGAGGGGGGGGTCACAGTCAGGGAGGGGTACACAGTGAGGGAGGCGGGAGCGAGAGACAGGGAGGGAGGGGGACAAAGGGAGGGAGGGGGAGTTCACTGGAGCCTGCGCACCTGCCTCTTTCTGTGGACGCGCACTGGACAACTTCAGCGCATGCGCAGATCGCATGCTGAAGTCGTCCGGTGCGCGTCATACAACAGCGCCCCGCCGCCCGGAAATGACGCGTCCCGGCATCACATGACCGTGACGTCGCGGGCGCGAGGTTCTAAATCGTGCCCGCGCTAGGAACTTTGAAATGACGCCCATTAGGGCGTAATACAGCTGCACAGGGGACCCGCCTAGCAGACAAGGAGGCTTGGGAACGCCCCACTGCCAAGGATTTAGTAAGTTTGCAAACGACTTTATTGCACTTTCATATTTGGCAAAAACCTCACAAAGGGATGTCTAGGAATGTATTGTAAGGCTGCAGGGACACGTATTAAGAGCTTAGAAGGGTGATTTGGGGTGACAGGTTCCCTTTAAACAGCAGCAATCAGATCCAGCTCCAATCACTACTGTACAGCTGGCACCTGCCCGCCTCTGTTATTCACTGGCTGTGTCACATGAATATTGCAATACCAGTCACAGACTATAGACAAGGGTGGCACTGTGACTTTTTTTAAATGTCACTGGGCTCTTTCCTACCCTTGTAACTTCCCAGGTACTTCAGGAGGGTCTGTCCAGTCAGTAATTTGTCAGCGCTACCGTCTTCCTCGGAACCGGTGGCACCGGTCCAGTCTCTGTTGTTCCTGTCTTTACTGGTCACTCTGTCTTTTCCTCTCAGCCTACTCTGCTTGGTCTTTGCTGCTCGGCACTCGTCTACTGGCTAACTACTTCCTGTTTCTCCTTTTTATACTGGTCCGTTACTGTTCTGTTCCCACTTAAAGGCGATAAAGGCACGCTGGTTGTATAATGGGGTGAGAGTTCCTTCTTACCTTTGTACTTCCAATAAGAGGGGCAGACAGGACCCGGAGCAGCGTCTCAGATAAGCGTACACACGTTAGGATGAAAACAATGCTGGTTTATTCCATAGATGAATGATCCAAAACATGGCATTGAAATCTTGTATGAAGCTTGTCTCTGCAGTCGCTACTTGTGGGTCAAAAACTTTGCTTCTCCAGCTCTATGAGAATGGAACTCTCTCCAGTAGAAAATGTCTCCTAATGACTGGGCAAAACAGGAAGATACAAACAGCACGTGCAGGAGCCACACCCCCATAGGCTGGACAAGGAAAGGCAGAAAGAATTGAAAGGTCTAGCCAGCAGGTGGCAGCAGAGACAAGCGTCAAATTTAATCAGATTAAACTATAAAACAGGATTGAAACAGCACACTCCCCGTCTGGAATTCACTTTGGGGATTCCACTATTAGTCCATAACAATACCTAAAACGAAAGGCATGTTAATACAACAATTCAAATTCTAAAATCCAAAAATGAGGAAAAAAGAAAACGGCTAAAGTTCAGGTCCGGAAGCGTTCATCCCGTAGTGGCGCTCTCTGCGTGCAACAGCAGAATGAGTTCGTGGATCGGCCTTGCAAAGGTCTTCGTCTCACCTTTCCTGAAGACCCTTAGCTCCACCTTCCGCACATTGCCGTCCTGGCTAGGTAGTGTCTTTGGTAGGTGTTGGCGTGAGTGAAGTCTCCGCTGGGAATTACCGCGTTGTCAATTTTTTGAGTAAGAAGGATGGTGGGAGTCAGCATGGTTGGTACCTCTGGATCCATTGTCACGGGCACGAGGGGTCTCGAATTGATGATGGCTGAGACTTCGGCTAAAAGAGTGACTAGAGTCTCGTGCGTGAGTCTTGAGGAGTTAACGTCCTTTAGCATGGAGTTCAGGATGTTGCGTGAGATCCCGATCATCCTCTCCCAGGAGCCTCCCATGTGAGAACTGTGAGGAGAATTGAAGATCCAGGTGCAACCCTTGTCTGCTAGCTGGTCTTGGATTGGCTTGGTGTCGATGTTCAGCTCTCTACATGCACTGACGAAGTTACTGCCACGGTCGGACCTCAGCTGCTTTACTGGTCCTCTAATGGCAAAGAACCTCCTTAAGGCATTGATCAGGCAGGAAGTATCCATGGATTCTAACACCTCAATGTGAACGGCTCGAACACTCATGCAGGTGAATAGCACAGCCCACCGCTTATTTCTGCTCGGCTGCTACGCGTTCTGCGTGAGGATACCATCCATGGTCCGAACACGTCTCGGCCCACGTGGGTGAAAGGTGGTTCCGTAGAAAGTCTGTCTGCAGGCAGATCAGCCATTTGTTGGCACAGTTGCCTTCCTCTCGTTTTGCGACAATGCACACAATCATGGAGTATTTGTGCTACACGTCTCTTCATTCCAATGATCCAAAGGCCTGCCGACCGTACGGCGCCCTCTTTGATCTGCCTGCCTTGGTGTTCAGTCCTTTCATGGTGATGTCGGATCAGCAAGACTGTAACGTGGTGTTTGTTGGGAATGATGAGAGGATTTTGTTCTGCGACTCCGAAACGAGCCTGATTTAAACGACCGCCGACTCTAAGTAAGCCAAAACTGTCCATAATCGGGTTTAGATTGGCGAGAGGGCTTCTTAGTGGAATCTGCTGTTTGTTGTGTAAACAGTTCCATTCGGTGGCGAATTCGCTCTGTTGGAGGTGGCGTATTATGAGGGACTCACCATGGGAGATGTCCTCAGCAGAAGGGGTTTGTGGCACACATGCCAGCGATGACAGTCTCTGTTTTTTAGGTCTGTACAATAGCATCTCGCGATGTGCACTAACCTGGCGACAGTCCGGACGAGTCTTGTCCAGCTGGAGAAACGTTCAAAACGTTGGCAGCCGAGGTTGGAAGCTTCCTCTGCACTGGCGGCCAGGGTGTTGACTTCAGTTCGGACATCTGGATCGTTATCTGGATCTAGGATGCTGAAGTTTTCCTGGACACCTTCCTCTGACTGTCTCAGCAGGAACTCTGGACCTTGGGTCCTTTTGAGCAAATCAATGGCTGCTTCCTCGGTGGGTAGTGATTTGAGCTCGTCATCTACGTAAAGGTCTTTTTCAACAAAGTCTCTCGCGTCTGTGCCATACTCAGACTCTCCCTCTGACGCGGTTCTTCGGAGACCATAGATTGCGTGAAAGACTGATCTTCCTAAGTTGTCGGTACGCAGGGAAGAAGCGACGTCGGGTAGCTGTATTGAGTCTGGGGGCTTCTTCACTTCATGGTGATGAGGACATGGTCTTAGGCAGGTTGTGCACCCATCTCCGTGCACGTAGGTCCTGAAGGAGTCGATTTCTGATCGATCAACACACACATTTCCTATGACTACCCATCCCAAGTCCAGTCTCTGGGCGTATGGTGCATAGTCAGGTCCGTTGCACTGTTGTCGCACCTTGTGTACCCTCAGGTTGTCTCTGCCGAGCAGGAGTAGAATCTCCGCGTTGTTGTCTATAGGTGGGATAACGCTCGCGAGGTGTTTCAGGTGTGGTTGATGAAGTGCAGCTTCTGGGGTAGGAATTTCACTCCTGTGGCTGGGTATTTGGTCACATTCAACGAGCGTTGGTAGAGGTATTTCAGTCTTCCCGTTGATAGGAGAAGCAATGAATCCCCGGGCTCTTCTGCCGTTAGTCTCTATGCGGCCTGAGCAGGTGTTCAAGGTGTAGGGTTCTGATGGTCCACTAATTCCGAAGGCTTCAAAGAATTTGGTTCCTGCCAGGGACCGGTTGCTTTGGTCGTCTATGATGGCATACACCTTCATTGCCTTTTCTGGGCGTCCCTTGGGATAAACCTTGATGAGGCATATTCGGGCACAACATTTCTCCATTCGGCCCTCTCCACATACCTCTGAGCATGAGCAGGAAACAGTTGTGGTGGTGTCAGTCTGATTCTGTGGCTCCCCGCCATGACTTGGAGCGGGAGCGGTGGTGACTGTAGCCGGTGTGTCTCTAGCTAGCCGAGTAGGATGCATGGCTGAAATGTGCTTTTCGCTGTGGCACTCCCCACACTTGACTGTGGATTTACAGTCCTTGGCCATGTGCTCAAGTGATGCGCAGCATTTGAAGCAAATCCCAAGCTCAGTGAGGATCTTCTTGCGCTCCTGTAAGGTTTTGGATCTAAACCCCTTGCACTTGGTCAGTGAGTGTGGTTTTTTGTGGATGGGACATTCACGATTGAAAGACTTATCTCGTGGTGAGACAGTGTTCTGTTCGTCTGTGGGCGTTGTGGGTGATGGTAGCTCGGTCTTTCTAACACTCACAGCTCTCTTAGTGTCTCTGCGTTTTTGTATAGCACTTTCATACCTTGATGCTGGAGTTGCTGCAGCTGCCGAAGTGTTGGATTCTAGGAAGTCGAGGCTGGGGTCATTCCTCATCTGGGCCTGCTCGTCAATGAATCTGCAGAAGTGGATAAATGGGGGAAAGGTGACGTCGTTCACTCTTTTGTACCTTGAGACTGACGTTGCCCATTTCTCCTGCAGACTGTATGGCAGCTTCACCACGATTGGGTTTACTCCATGGGCTGAATCCAGATAGCACAGCCCGGACAGACGAGGGTCTCTTTTGGCGAGCTCCAGCTCCATGAGCAGATCACTTAGGTCTTGGAGCTTGTGGACTTCTTTAAGGTTGATCTTTGGGAAATCCTGCAGTCTCTTGAATAGGGCTTTCTCTATTGCTTCCGCGCTGCCAAAGGTGCGTTCCAGCCTTTGCCATGCGGCGGCGAGACCTGCTTCTGCTTGTCCTACATAGACGGTTCTGAGGCTCTTGATACGGCTTGAAGAGCTTGGGCCCAACCACTTGATCAGGAGGTCGAGTTCCTGTTCTTCGGTTAGGTTGAGATTGGCGATGGCTGCCTTGAAGGTTGCTTTCCAGGCCCTGTAGTTCTCTGCACGATCATCAAAATTCACAAGACTAGTACTGATTAGCTCTCTGCTCACCATGAACCTGGCAAACTCGGACATGTCCGACTTCTCACCACTTGTTGCCACGACGACTCGTGATGCCCCTGGGGCGTATGGGCCGCCTGGCGTGAATGGATGAGCTGTTTCCGGGTAGAATGATGCTGCTGCACGGTTGAGCTGTGGTTTAGCCCTTGAAGAATCTGACGAATACCGCTTGAGCTGTGAAGGTGGGTCAGGAAACGCTGGGTTGTCATCTTGTGGTGGTGACTGTGTTTGAGAGGGTATCTCTCGGCGACTGTCGTTAATTAGCTCGGGCGCCTTCGAGGGTACTGGCACCTTTAGAAGTATGTTGGGGGTTTTGGTGTCGTTGACTTGGACGGTACTGTAAACGGGGTCGCTACATGTACCCGGTTTAGCACATAGTCTCTGGTGCGATCGACTGGATCATCCGTTTCCAGTGGTGGCGAGTTAGCTGGATCAGGACCTTGGATCAATGCCTGCTCGAGTAGTCTTACTTTAGCTAGCGCAACCTCCTCTTCCATCTGTGACCGAAGGATCTGTATTCGAGCCTCCGCTTCTGCTTCGGTCCTTTTTGCTTCCATCTCCGCTTCCGCCCTTTTAGCCTCTGCTTCTGCCATTTTTGCTTCCATCTCCGCTTCCGCCCTTTTAGCCTCTGCTTCTGCCCTTTTTGCTTCCACTTCTGCTTCTGCCCTTTTTGCCTCTGCCCTTGCTTCTGTCCTTTTTTCTTCTGCTTCTCTCTCAGTGAAAGAACGTCTCACCCTGGATTCCTCTGCTATTATGCGGGCCTCTAGTATCCTGTCGCTCATGGTTGAACTTCTTGAGGATGATGACCTGGATGCCCGAGAGGAACGTTTAGATGAGCTCGATCGGTGTGATCTGGTTTCTTGCAGGTGAGAGATACGGTGTTCGGCCTTGTTTATGGCGTGTCGGACCTTGGCATCTCTCCCTTTGTCCGTCTCTAGCGCCTTACTGAGGTCTGAAAGGCATTCATCAGAATTAAAGTCTTTTAGAAGGGCAATGTACCTTGTTGACAGTCTCTTGTATCCTTCATGGGCGGCGTTCAGCCGTTCCATAACAGATTGTAAGCTTGCGGCGTCGCCTGACGAGGGTTCAAGTCTCAACATGTAAGAGGCGACGCGTTCCCACTGTTCTTCCAGGCGTTCACTTAGCTCATCTTTCATAGCGTGATAGTTTTCAATTGCCTTTACCGTTGGTTTATAAGAACGTTTTGGTTGGGTAACTTGGTCTGCTTGAGACGTGGGGTCTGCCTCCTGGGCTTCATCGTAGACGGTATCAGGTTGTATTTGCTCTGTTTCAGCAGTATGAGCCTGTCCGAGGTCCTTTTCGGCCATTTTGAATAAAGGTGTACTGTCTCTTTAAAAAACTCAACTTTTGAATAGGGGTCCGAAAATCGCTGTGCGGCTCTGCGGGAACTCCCGGATGGGATTCCCAAGGTGGCTTTGACGAAACTTGGGGTTCGCAGCTCGCCGATGTGCAGTAATGAGGTATAGTGTACTGCAGGCTTATGGAAGCGATGTGGCAGAAGGAAACCGCAGGTGCATAAAAACAGTTCTTTATAACAGTACAGGCAGAGCTGATACAAGACGTGCCAGGTGGGAGGGCTTCCTCTAGGCTTGTCCAGACATGCACTGCTGCAGGCAGACAGATACACAAGGCTTGTTGCTGGGCAGATTAATGCACAGAGGGACAGGGCACATGGAGATCTATAGCTGGATGTTGGGCTGTAAGGCAGTTTTCTAGCTGGTAGGAGCTTTCAACCAGAGTTTTTGACTATTGGGAGCTTTCAATCAAAGTTTTTGACTATTAGGAGCTTTCAATCAAAGTTTTTGACTGCTGGGAGCCTTCAAGCAGAGTTTTTGACTGCTGGGAGCCTTCAAGCAGAGTTTTTGACTGTTCTGTTCCCACTTAAAGGCGATAAAGGCATGCTGGTTGTATAATGGGGTGAGAGTTCCTTCTTACCTTTGTACTTCCAATAAGAGGGGCAGACAGGACCCGGAGCAGCGTCTCAGATAAGCGTACACACGTTAGGATGAAAACAATGCTGGTTTATTCCATAGATGAATGATCCAAAACATGGCATTGAAATCTTGTATGAAGCTTGTCTCTGCAGTCGCTACTTGTGGGTCAAAAACTTTGCTTCTCCAGCTCTATGAGAATGGAACTCTCTCCAGTAGAAAATGTCTCCTAATGACTGGGCAAAACAGGAAGATACAAACAGCACGTGCAGGAGCCACACCCCCATAGGCTGGACAAGGAAAGGCAGAAAGAATTGAAAGGTCTAGCCAGCAGGTGGCAGCAGAGACAAGCGTCAAATTTAATCAGATTAAACTATAAAACAGGATTGAAACAGCACAGTTACCATGACTACACCTCACCCACTTATAACTGGCCCTACTACCCCTTGCCTGCCTAGAGTCCCAGGCTCCAGGTTGGGTCTATGTCAGTGGATGTGTGTTTTGAGGGTGTTTGATATACAAACTGTCTACCTTCCTGCCTGGCTGCAGTTCCTACCTGCGGCCACCCTGGTTGCAGGGGCGCCACATGAACATTTAACTCCGTCTGCACCGTATTGCTTCTATATTCTCCTCAGTTAACCTCTTCAGTGCCCTCACTCCTGCTGAGTATACCTAAGACGTTGTGAACATTTAACTTCGTCTGCACTGTATTGCTTCTATATTCTCCTCAGGTAACCTCTTCAGTGCCCTCACTCTTACTGAGTATATCTAAGACGATGTGAACATTTAACTCCATCTGCACCGTATTGCTTTGATATTCTCCTCAATTAACCTCTTCAGTGCCCTCACTCCTGCTGATTATAGCTAAGACGCTGTGAACATTTAACTCCTTCTGTACCGTATTGCTTCTATATTCTCCTCAGTTAACCTCTTCAGTGCCCTCACTCCTGCTGAGTATACCTAAGACGTTGTGAACATTTAACTTCGTCTGCACTGTATTGCTTCTATATTCTCCTCAGGTAACCTCTTCAGTGCCCTCACTCTTACTGAGTATATCTAAGATGATGTGAACATTTAACTCCATCTGCACCGTATTGCTTTGATATTCTCCTCAATTAACCTCTTCAGTGCCCTCACTCCTGCTGATTATGGCTAAGACGCTGTGAACATTTAACTCCTTCTGTACCGTATTGCTTCTATATTCTCCTCAGTTAACCTCTTCAGTGCCCTCACTCCTGCTGAGTATACCTTTCTATAATTAAGACGCAGTGAACTAGCCCACGTATATAAGCTCTATCCTGTAGCACTGCTTTACAACTTACCCTTCTGATTTACGCCACCTGTACATACGTACATACATTTACATACATATCCTTTCTGTCTTCATAACTGCAGGACCCTTCTCTAACGCCTTATAACCCCCAACACTCTCACTCTCTACTATCTGCTCTCATACTCCCTTACCAGTCTCAACATGACTCATCCCAAAAAGTTTGCCACTGACACACAGCAGAAAAATACTTTGTCACTACGTCAAAGAAAACGCCGTGCTAATGAGACTCCTGAAGAAAAAGAACATCACCTTGCCACCGTGAAGGCTTATAAACGACAACGCCTCACACACGAGTCCCCTAAGTCTAAATCCATTAGATTAGCACAAGCAGCCTCAGCTCGCTGTCAACGCCAACAACCTACACCTTCGACGTCTACATTTTTATCACACTCACCACCACACATACGACTTATATATATAGGTCTGCATAAGAGCCCCACTGCACCGTTAGGACCTGATCTTCCACTGCATGCTAAAGCATTCACTAACGATGAACGTACTATTATAGAACATGGCTGTGGTGCAATGAACCATGTATGTCAAGGCTTTGCACTTTCTCCATGAGACACCTTCTGATAACAATTTTACCCTCTGCTGTCATAAGGGTAAAGTCCATGCTCCCAAACCACAATATCCAGATGTCTTTACACGTTTGCTCAAAGTACAAAGTGAATATAGCAAAAATTTCATGGACAATAATAGAAGCATTAATAGTTCCTTTGCTTTTGCCTCCATGGGTGCCAATATTTCACCTCCACCTGGATATGGCCCATACTGTTTCCGCATACATGGCCAGAAGTATCATCGAATGGGAACACTACATCCCTCTGACGACCAACTCCCAGCATTTGCCCAACTTTACGTTCTAGATACCGCTACCACTAACGAACAACGCTTACAATCTAAAGAAAATCAAAAATGTCATCCTACATTGATGAACATTATTGCCCTTCAAATACAAACTATCAATCCTTTTGTGGCAGCTTATCAAATGTTATGTGATGTGGAACAACTAGAACATATTAAAGCTCTACAAAACGGAACTGTCATACCAAACATCACCATGGCTATTAAACAAGACCGTACTCAAGACCCTCGACGCTACAATAATCCCACTGTCAGTGAAGTCACCGTCGTCTTTCAAAATGACAATGGTGAGCCGCCATTCAATAGAGACATATTAGTTCATTTAAAACCACATCCACACAACCCTTTAGCTCCAAAAACACAACAAATCAGCATTCTCCATAGTAATTTGGATGCCCTCCTATATCCCATATTATTCCCTTATGGAGACCAAGGGTGGCATGATGGACTCAAGCAACAAGGAAAGAGTTCACACAGAATTACACAACTACAATACTATTGCTATATGTTATCTGTTATGGTACCTTTACACGCCACTACAGAAGGTTAGAAACCACCGGGTGTCGGAGACAATTGTACCTTGTACCTTCAAAACACCGCGCGGTAGCGGCATGTAATTCAGGTTTTTGCCATCGGTCACTTTGGAATCCTGTCTTTCAGCCGTGCTCAAAAACAAGGAGGTTATAAACCCTATGGTAGCGGTGTGTAATCGGGGAACAGGTACAGTATTTGAGTTACCTGGGGCGTGCTTGAGCGTCGTGTATACCACGCCCCATCAGCTATCATTGGTGGGGAGTACTGTGTACCCATTGGCTGTCCCTGTACAGGGCGGCATATTTATCGAGATGACCAGTCATTACACATTTGCTATAGCGTCATGTATTAGCCAGCCTTCCTGCGCTGGCTGGCCAATCATGATGTTATTGCTGTGTCCAATCACCGTACGAGCGTCTCGTAATCCACAACTCTGGCACGCCTATGTGTTGTCCCTGCTACCCCAGGTCCTCCCATATTCCCTTGTGGTAGCGGCATGTAAATGAGGGAAGGTGCTCTTCAGAAGGTAACCTGCGGCACCCGTCGGTGCATCCAGGGATTGAAAAAACCTTTTGTGGAGCACCTTGTAGCGGCGTGTAATTGCGGTATAGGGTACCGTTAGGGACCGTTGAAGCGTGCACGTGCGACACTCGGTAGTTTCTAACCTTCTGTAGCGGCGTGTAAAGGTACCATTAGAGATTATTTTAATCCACTCCTCAATGGTGGTAAACTGACACAGCAATACTTTGTAGATGCTTATGTCAAAATCGAGGCTAATCATTTACATTACATCCGAAAACACCAAAAAGATTTAAAAGTGGAGGATCACTGCCTACTTCAAGAACATTTACTCAAAAAATCTATTAAAAAGGACATCCCTATTGGAAAAATCGTCATTTTATCATCTTCTTTTGAGGGTAGTCCCAGAAACATGCAACAACGCTACTAGGATGCTATGGCTATTGTGACTAAGTATGGCCGACCGCATCTTTTTATCACCATGACATGTAATCCAAAGTGGAGTGAAATTACTACACATTTAGAACCATGGCAGCGTGTTGAACAGAGACCTGACTTGGGTGCACGCGTCTTTAAAATAAAACTGGAATCCCTATTAAAAAACATTAGCAGTGGATTATTTGGAAACGTTACCGCAATGGTCCATGTCATTGAATTTCAAAAGCGTTTTCTCCTACACACTCACATTTTAATTATTCTTGATAGCCTGTCTAAATTAAGGACTGAGGAAGACATAGACAATATCGTGTGGGCTGAAATCCCAGATGCTACTTACTACCCTCAGCTCCATAACATTGTTCTTCAACACATGATTCATGGTCCCTGTGGAGAACACAACCCCAATTCTCCCTGTATGGAGCTTGGAAAGTGTACCAAAGGTTTCTAAACAATTTCAACAATCTACCATCACATCAAAGCACGGCTATCCTACTTACTGCAGACCCATTGGCACAACATATGAACACCAGTCTAAGACGATTGACAATTCCTGGGTAGTTCCGTATAACCCTTTTTTACTCACCAAACACAAGTGCCATATTAATGTTGAAATATGGCTTCCATTCAAAGTGTAAAATATTTATTCAAATACATTTACAAAGGACATGATAAAGCCAATCTTGAATTACCCAAACTAAGATCCGACATGATGAAACAAACCAATTTGTCGATTCCAGATATGTTAGTGCTCCTGAAGCAGCGTGGCGAATATTTGCTTATCCTATGCATAAACAATCTCATACCATCATTCGCCGAGCGGTACATCTGCCTCATTCTCAACCACATGGGAAAGAAGGCACATGGGAACGTAGAAAACGAGGGGGTCACACAGTTTTTGGAAGAATATACTGTTAGTGTCAAAGACCAAGAACGATATCATTTAAGTTGTTACTGCATGTAAAAGGTGCAAACAGTTTTGACAGCATTAAAACGTTCAATGGAGTTACACATCAAACATTCAAAGAAGCTGCTTTAGCACTAGGATTATTATTCGATGATAGTGTGTGGAGAAATACTTTAATGGATGCCTGCATTCTGAACATGCCTACCCAACTTCACGACATGTTTGCTTACATCTGTATTTTTGGCCCTCCCACAAATCCACTTGAGTTGTGGAATGAATTTAAGGAACACTTTTTACAAGACTACTGTCATCCATACCACACCAACACTGAGGAGTATATCGATTGTGAAGGATATGCTATGAAAGATGTCCAAGATGTCCTCATAGTTCATGGAAAAACTTTTGCTGATTTCAATTTACCACGCCCAGGCGAAAACACAACAACTCCTACCACAGTATGATAAGGAATATGAGTTAAGAACAGCTGCGGAGATGAAAGAAACTCTAAATCAGGAGCAACGTTTTGCCTATGATGTCATTACTTAAGCTTTACAAGACAGCAGTTTAACACCAAAGTGCTTTTTATTGACGGTCCTGGTGGCAGTGGAAAAACCTACCTATACCATCTACTTACACATCATCTAAGGGGACAAGGAGACATTGTGTCACCTGCTGCCACTACAGGAATTGCGGCTAACTTGCTACAAGGAGGCCGAACTATCCACTCTCTGTATGGCATACCAATACCTATCAATGAAACATCCGTTTCCAGGATTAAAAACAATACAGATGCAAGGAACCATTTGCAGAGTACAAAACATTTTATTATTGATGAGTGGACAATGGTACAAAAACATGCCTTGAATGTGATTGATAGACTTCTACGGGACATCATGACAACAAATGTGGTTCACAAACATAAAACACCGTTTGGAGCTAAAGTTATTGTTCTTGGAGGAGACTTCAGACAATGCCTTCCCGTCATCGCTCATGGAACAAGAACAGATATTGTAGATAGCTGCATTAAATATTCGCAACACTGGCAACTTTTTACTCGACTGCCGCTGTTCAACAACATGCGCTCCACTGATCTTGAATACAGCAGTTGGTTGCTTAGGCTGGCTTCACACCACGGCATGATCCGGTCCGGGGCTGTCCGGGAGGACCCTGACAGTCCCGGACCGGATCAGCACACAGAACCGAAGGGCCAAATGTGCCCTCCGGTCCTGTGTGCAGCCGGATGCTTCTAATTGCAGCTGCAGCTGCTGATTTTTCAAGATTGCGGCTAGCATGGAGCTAGCCGTGGTCCTGAAATTACAGCGGCGTGCAGCTGCCAGTGTCTGGTTGCCGGATCCTCCCGGTCCAGGGCAATCCGGCCCCATAGGCTCCCATGTTAGGGAGCGCCGGATTGTCCCGGCTCTAGGAGAATCCGGCCGAATCCGCGATCCGGCAAATTGGGCAAGCATAATTTTTGTGTCCGGAGAGACTCCGTATTCCCCCGGAGTGATGAAACCGGATGGCAGCTCTCTGCCATCCAGCTCCATCCGGCCCCATAGGCTGCTATGGGGCCAAAAACCGGTCCGGGGCTGTCTAACTTACACCGGACAGCCCCGGATCAAAAAAAAACGTGGTGTGAAGCCAGCCTTAAACTGGGAAATGGTGAGCTGTCTAGTGAATACAATCTTGGAGATGATGTCATTGAAATTCCTCCAGACATGCTTTGCACTGGCTCTATAGTAACCGACATCTTTGGATACAATATTTGCATTGATGTTAATAACAACGAAAGCATAAATACTGCTGCATCACATGCCATACTATGTCCAAAAAATGATGACGTTGATTATTTGAACTCTAAAGTCATGGATCGACTGAGTGGCGACTATACTGTATGTACCAGTGATGATTCTATCGATGCTGATGAAACTGAGGAATGTGAAAACTACCCAGTGGAATTTTTAAACTCACTGACACCATCAGGAATGCCATCACATCGGCTACAACTTAAAATTGGCACCATTGTCATGCTATTACGCAACCTAAACACCAAGAAATGTCTCTGCAATGGTACTCGGCTGATTGTCACTGCCTTACTTGCCAACATCATACAGGCTAAAGACATTACTGGCTCAGCAGAAGGAAATATTGTATTCATTCCACGCATCGATTTGTGTCCTTCAGAGACTGGGTTACCTTTTAAGTTAAGACGTCAACAGTTTCATGTAAAGCCGGCATTTGCAATGACAAATCACAAGGGCAGACGCTCATTCGAGTTGGCATTTTTCTACCTGAGCCTGCATTTGCCCATGGTCAATTATATGTTGCATTCTCAAGAGTAAAGCAACGCTGCAAAGTTAGGGTCAAAGTGGTGGATACACCACTTCAAGGAAAATTACTCTCTAATAGTCCCAAAGTATTTACTAGAAATATTGTTTCCAAAAATGTTTTACTATATAATAATTTAACTTCTTCGCTAATGGACTTATAGATAGATTATCATATATCATTAATACCTGTATTTAACATTGATATAGATAATATTATACATAGTGTAATACATAGAGATTTGATAAGCTGATAGATACATTAGACATAAATAGTCTGTTTCATAGATATGTCAGATAAACATATACATAAATAGAAACAAACATAGGTATATAGATGCAAAAAAAACCCAAAACATTAAAAAAAATATATTAGAGCCACAGATATATAGATTTCAACTACATACATAGCAAAGAGCTATATAACATAGATTATAATTATAATATTAATGTAATTCTTTTATATAGTACTATTAATTAAATAGCACTTTACATACATCAGTAATGCTGTCCCTCTTGAGGGTCACTATCTAAATATCCTATCTACATAAATACATAGGTGTGATACATTTACACATATTTCTAAATCTAAGATTAACAGACATTTAGTATAAGAGGGGAGATGTGTATCATCCAAATACTTTTATATGGTGATATGAACCCGGATGTTAAGGTCCAGCAGCATAGCTGCTGAGAAATATTATTTTCTTTTACAACAGGGACGGGTTTTTGTGAACAGCTAAAGAGATGGGCGTGATGGCTGTTCACCACATCTCCATCTCAAGGTGCTGCTCTTACTGTCACACAAAACATCCTCAACATCACATCACCATCCTCCCGATGCGATAGCATCAGGCATTAATCTAGTTTTATATAAAAACCCATGAATCCATGTGAAATATTTAATCCTGTTTTGAATGTGTCAAAGGTCGTTATCAATTTGTATTCCCAAATTTTTCTCTCTTTCTGAGATTTGAAGTTGATTTTCAAAATGAGCAGCTTTTGATCGGTTACACTGTGGTCGGGGCTGGAAAAATGCTTTGCTACAGGTAGATCCATACGCTTTTCTTTTATTGTGTGGCGATGAGAATTCATTCTTGTTCTGAATTTTTGTCCGGTCTCCCCTACGTACATGCCACCTGTTGGACATTTGGTACATATAATTAAATGCATCACATTGCTTGTGGTGCAACTGAAGTTACCTGGGATCTTGTAATCCTGATCTGTCCCAGGAATCTTTATCTTGTCTCTTTTCATTATGGATGGAGGTTTTGCACCTGTTCTGGTTGCAGGGAAAGGTTCCTGTTGCTGCTGGAGAGGACAGGGCGCTTCTGACAATAATGTTTTTAGATTCGGAGATTGTCTAAAACACAAGAGTGAGAGATCTGGAAATATTGATTTTAGTCGGGCATCTTTTTGTAGGAGTGGTTGCAATTTCCGTGCATCTCCTCTTAGCACCTCCAGACTTAGATTGTCGGTTGTCATTATAGATGGAGGTTTTGCACCTGTTCTGGTTGCAGGGAAAGGTTCCTGTTGCTGTTGGAGAGGACAGGGCGCTTCTGACAATGTTTTTTTAGATTCGAAAGTTGTCTAAAACACACTGAAGAAATGTGTACAATTGGACAGTGACATATTCTTCCTTTCTAAATGCAAGAAGGAGAATCTGATTTCCAAAGGAGTCTAGATTACAAATCCACTTCATACCTATAACACTCATTATGCACGAAACCTTTGCCACCGAACCTCAGAGACTAAGGGACCACCTTTTACATGTCTTCTTCAGCATCAAAAGTAACATCCAGAGGGAATTGGAAACACGGAGGAACACACTCACAGAAGCCATGGAACAGAAATTACAACAATTTTACCATAAATTACAAACTCGTCTGATTCATAACAAGGAAAAGAAATTACACAGACTGCGCTTCAATTCAGGACTCAATACAAACAAAACAACGACAAATCCTGACAACTTGGACAACTAATACTGTCAGAAAGCATCTAATTGTGTCACCAACCTTATAGATTAAAACCCCAACAAAGTGGAACTTGCTGTACTTTCTAGGGGACTCTCATATTGTCCTACTAAAGCTCTGGATAAAATACAACTGTGCAGCGACATGGAGGATTACTTCAGGAGACTATGCCTAAGTGAATTTTACAGTGACAAAGAGGACTCTGAACCCTATTGCGCCAAACGAAGAGGGATCCTTACAACCAAGAAAAGGTCAGACTGGACACCTGAATCTAATCGTAACTCCCATTGGGATAAATATATAGACGCTTTCAGACATTTGGTAAAATCCACTATTTTAGATGCACACAAGAGTCAACTATCCAACATCAATGCCCAGGAGAGAAGGGCTATACGGTCCTTGAAAACCAACAAACAAATCATTGTTAAACCTGCAGACAAGGGTGGTACAATAGTCATGATGAACAAATCTGACTACCTGAAGGAAGCAAACAGACAACAGACAGACATTCGCTACTACAAGAAATTGCAGTCTGACCCCACACAGGACTATCACAAGGAATTAAACAGGCTGGTTTCTTGTCTATTTATATCCTTAAGAGCTGATAACCTAATACCAGAAAGTCCAAGAACAGGCACATTTTACATGCTTCCCAAAATTCACAAATCAGGAAATCCAGGAAGACCAATCATTTCATGTGTGGGCACCCTCACCGAACAAATTTCTTGGTGGGTAGAGGGTGTTCTCAAACCCCTGGTAAAAGAGACACCCAGTTACATTCAGGACAAAGCGGACCTATTGAATAAACTGTCAGCAATAGGTCCTCTACCAGAAGGAACCATCCTCGCCACCATGGATGTGGAATCTCTGTACAGCAGCATCCCACACCAGGATGGATTAAATGTCCTCAAAACCTTCCTGGAAAACACAGGGATTGATGCTGACTCTGGTGAAGCTTACAAAAATCATCCTCACGCACAACTACTTTACATTTGACGACAATATATATTTACAAGATACTGGCACAGCTATGGGAAGCAAAATGGCACCACAATATGCAAATCTTTTCATGACCAAGCTTGAAGGTGACTTTTTACCCTCTTTCTCTATCAGGCCTCTGGCCTATTACCGTTATATCGATGACATTTTAATCATCTGGACAGAGTCTGAGCAACAGCTGAAGACGTTCCATGAACACTTTAATCAGTTTCATCCCACCATACCACACTCAACTACTCCTGCACTGAAATCAGCTTTCTGGACACCATCATTAAGCTACAGAACAATGAAATAGAGACATCCCTGTACCGGAAGCCGATTGACTGTCCAACATATCTTCAATGGGACAGTTTTCATCCAAAACACATAAAAAACTCTATTGTGTATAGCCCAGCTATCAGATACAATCGGATATGTTCCAACCCTACAGATAGAGATAATCACCTTGAGGACCTCAGAAAGACCTTTTTGAACCAGGGCTACCATCCAAGAGCAATCGAGAACCAGATTACAAAAGCCACCAGAATATCAAGGAATCATCTCCTACGATACAAAACTAGAGAAGAGAACAACAGAGTTCCTCTCGTAGTCACCTACAATCCGAGTCTGGAGGTGCTAAGAGGAGCCGCACGCAAACTGCAACCACTCCTACAAAAAGATGCCCAATTAAAATCAATATTTCTGGATCCCTCACTCTTGTGTTTTAGACAACCTCCGAATCTAAAAAACATCATTGTGAGAAGCGCCCTGTCCTCTCCAGCAGCTACAGGAACCTTTCCCTGCAACCAGAACAGGTGCAAAACCTGTCCATCTATAATGACAATGGACAAGATAAAGATTCCTGGACCACCTGAGGAAGACAGTAGAGTCTGTGGAAACTCGTCGTGGCCACACAAGGGTCCAATAAAGATCTGTTTTATAATCCATATTTGTGCTGGATCCGTCTTAGCACTCCACAAAGCCGATCAATTTCTTTCCTATTGTAAGATAAAGATTCCTGGGACAGATCAGGGCTACAAGATCCCAGGTAACTTCAGTTTGCATCACAGGCAATGTGGTGTATTTAATTAATATGTACCAAATGTCCAACAGGTGGCATGTATATAGGGGAGACCGGACAAAAATTCTGAACAAGAATGAATTCTCATCACCACTCAATAAAAGAAAAGCACATGGACCTTCCTGTAGCAAAGCAATTATCGAGACCTGACCACAGTGAAACCGATATGGGACTGCTCATTTTAAGAAGCAACTTCAAATCACAGAGAGAAAGAAGAATTTGGGAATACAAATTGATAATGACCTTTGACACATTCAAAACAGGATTAAATGTTTCACATGGATTCAACCGTTTTTATATAAAATGAAAGGGCATTTGGGGACATCACATCTCCAACAGACTCAAGACAGAGGACAATGAAATTTTGACACTTCTTATGTGAACTCTCTCGCTTCGATTTATTGCTTTCTACAACTCTCTGAGGAATCTTCAGGTCTCCACAGGCCACTAACCATATAACAATAATACAATCTGTTCATCTTATCTTAGAATTTTGACTTTACATCCCAGCTCAGCTCTCCCCCTCCGTAGCCTGACTCTGCTTTGTGTCACCTGTCGTATTTACTACAACATCTAACCCTGCTTATGTATATATTGTGTGTCTTCAGAATTTGTGTCATTATCAGCCTGACGAAGGGGCCATAGTGTCCCGAAAGCTTGCTTTGTTTACGATCTTTTCAGTTCGTCATTAAAAGGTTTCAACCACTGAGGACTCTCAGATTCCAATATTTTTTTAGGGAAATATATACAGTTGAAACCAGAAGTTTACATCCACTATATAAAAAGACACGTGTGTTTTTCTCACTATCTGACATGAAATCAGAATAATCCTTTCCCGTTTTAGGTCAATTAGGATTATCATAAATATTAATATTTGTCAAATGCCAGAATAATGAGAGAGAGAGAATGTTTTAAGGCATTTTTATTACTTTCTGCAAAGTCAGAAGCTTACAAACATTCAAATTCCTTGCATTTAAACAATTTGGGACAGCCCATATGATGATGTCATGTGCTTGGTAGCTTTTGATGGGTTTATTGGCAACATCTGAGTTAATTAGAGACACACCTGTGGATGTATTTTAATGCACATCTCAAACATTCTTCTTATTTGTGTTGCATCATGGGAAAGTCTAAAGAAATCCACCATGATATCAGGAAGAGAATTGTAGTCTGGTTCATCCTTCGGTGCAATTTCCAGTTAACTGAAGGTACCTCGTTCATTTGTACAAACAATTCTATGCAAATACAAACAGGATGGGAATGTCCAGCCATCATACCGCTCAGGATGGAGACAGGTTCTGTGTCCCAGATATGAACGTGCTTTGGTTCGACATGTGCATATCAACCCAAGGACAAAAGCAAAAGACCGTGTGAAGATGATGGCGGAAGCTGGTAAGATTGTGTCATTATCCACAGTGAAACTAGTACTGTATCAACATGGGCTGAAAGGCCACTCTGCCAGGAAGAAGCCACTACTCCAAAAGAAACTAAACAAAGCCAGATTATTGTTTGAAAATGCACACAGGAACAAAGACCTACATTTTTGGAGACATGTCCTGTGGTCTGACAATATTAAAATAGAACTGTTTGGCCATAATGACCATCGTTATGTTTGGAGGAAAAGGAGGGAAGCTTGGAAGCCTGAGAACACCATCCCAACTGTGAAACACGGGGGTGACGGATCCAGTTTTAGGGTTGTTTTTCTGCAGGAGGGACTGGTGAATTTCACAAAATAGATGGCATCATGAGGAAAGATTATGTGGCAATACTGAAGCAACATCTCAAGACATCAGCCAAGAAGTTAAAGCTTGGGCAGAAATGGGTCTTTCAAATGGACAATGACCTGAAGCATACTGCCAAACTGGTTGCAAAGTGGCTAAAGGATAACAAAGTCAATGTTTTGGAGCGGCCATCACAAAGCCCTGATCTCAATCCTACTTATGGGCAAAGCTGAAAAGCCTGTGAGCAAGAAGTCCTACATACATGGCTCAGTAACACCAGATCTGTCAGGAGGAAGGGGTCCAAATTCATACCAACTATTTTGAGAAGATTGTGGAAGGATCCAAAACATGAGAGCCAAGTCATACAGTTTAAGGGCAATGGTACCAATTATTAATAAAATGTTGGTAAACTTGTGACTTAGCAGAAAGTAATAAAAATGCCTTAAAACATTATATCTCTCATTATTCCTGCATTTGCAAATATTAATAACTAGATGGGGGCCCAGCGGTGACATCACGATTGGAAAGGGCTCTGTATTCCTGGGGGAGGCATCTGTCTCTCCCCTGTCTGCTCTCTCTACCCTCTCTGTGCTGTCTCTCTCCCCATGTGCTGTCTTCTCCTCGCTGTAATTTCTCCTTTGACCTGTCTTCCCCCTGTGCATTGTTTCTCTCCCTCCGTGCGCTCTTCCCCCTGTGTGCTGTCTCTCTCCCCCTGTGCTGTCTTCTCCCATCGTGTGCTCTCTCATTTGAGCTTTCTCCGCCCTGTGTGCTCTCTCTTTCTTCCCTGTGCGCTCACCCTCTTTGTGCTCAATCTGCCCCATGTGTGCTCTCTCTTCCCCCTATGAGCTCTCTCTGTTCCCCTGCATACTGTTTCTGGCCCCCTGTGTGCAAACCCGTTTCCCTGTGCACTCTCCCTGCCCCTCTGTGCAAATTGCCCCTGTGCTTTGTCTCTACCTCTTGTACTTTCTCCCCCCTGTGGTGTCCAAAGATGGTGGCGGCGTGAGTAGGTGCACATATGCGCACCAGGCCATGCCACTGCCATTTTTGTATACCCAGGTGTCCAAAGATGCTGGCTTCTTGAATAAGTATGCATGCATGCTGGCTATACGTATGTGTACTTACTGAGATGGTGATGTGTCAGTGGTGCTGGCTGCAGAGGATGGCGGCTGCAGTTTCAGGTGGCGGTCTCGGGCGGCTGCGGCACCGATGGTTGTACTGCACAATATGCCAATAGTGCCAGTGGGCGCTATATTAGCACACCCATCACTTGAGTGTGCAAATTTGGCAGAGGTGTGTGACAGCAGAATATCTGGATACAGGAATTATGTAACTATCACCCTGTATGGTCTCTCTGCCCCCCTGTGTGCAGTGCCAGGCCCCCTGTACACTGTCTGTGGTCCCATGTGTTCTGTCTCTGCCCCCTGTGTGCTCTCTCTGTCTCTGTGCGCTCTCTCTGTCCCCGATGTGCTCTCTGTGTCCCCCTGTGCACTTTCTCTGTCTCTCGATGTGCTCTCTTTGCCTTCTTGTGTGCTTTCTCTTCCCCTCCTCCCGTGTGCTCTGTCTGCCCCCCTGTGCGCTCTCTCTGTGCAATATGGTGTGTCACACCACCGCTACCTTTGGGCACCCAGGTGTCCAAAGTTGACGGTCTCCTGAGTAAGTGCGCATTTGCACATACTCAGGAGGCAGTGTGTGCGGCGATGACTGCGGGTGGCTATGTGTGGCAGCAGTTCCTGGCGTGGTTTCAGGCGTCGGCGGTTCCGGGTGTCGGCAGTTGCGGGCGTCTGCGGCACCGCTGGTGGCATTGCGCAATGTGCCAGTAGCGCCAGTTGGCACCTTACATGCACACCCGCCATTTGGGTGTGCAAAGATGACTGCTGTCGGGAGTGATGGGTGGACACCATGACGCCTTAAATTCATGAGAGACACAACAGGATGTTTGTTAGTTTATTATGGTAATCCTAATTGACCTGAAACAGTAAAGGTTTATTCTGATTTCATGTCGGATAGTGAGAAAAACATGCAGATGTGTCTTTTTACATAGTGTATGGAAACTTCTGGTTTCAACTGTATATACAATACATACTCCAATACATGGTCTATACTGTGTAATGTTTGTGGATCCAGCATGTGTCAGGTATGTGATATCCCCCATGACACCCCAGTAGTGAAAGCCTGAGTTGTGTATTATTACACTGCTGTATGTTTATGTTACAGGAGATGAAACAATGCGTAAATGATGGTGCGGAGACAGCGTTACTGTACAGTCTATTATGAAAGAGCTGACGGTGCAGCAGCGTGTGTCATTGGTGCAGCCTATCACAAGGATATAAGTTATCTCTGCTGTAGCATCAGTAGCTTCAGTTCATGAGAATGTGAAGCGTGTGACATAACAACTTTGATTCCACCATTTTGATGAATTAAAGGGATTTTCCAAATCTTAAAAAAAAAAAAAATTCAACCCATTTCCTTACTGATCCAGCGTGAACACTCCGGCTGATCTTGTCAATTAAAGCCCTACTCAAGTGTTTTTTTATTGCACCATTGTAGTGGAGCCTTAAATCTAAGTCCGCTGACCCCTGTGTGATACTTGCCTTCCGTTGCCTTCATCTTTTTCCAGGTTCAGTGTTTCATGGAGCGCCCTGGAGGTCATAACTCAATACAAGTCTATGAGAGCCTAGTTCTGACTTCCTTCTGGCTCTAATAGACTTGTATTGCGAAGTTGTGATGGTACTTTTGACTTCTGGACATTTAGAAGTTACAGGCACAAGATAGCTGTACCGGAGCGGCATCGGTAAGAGGTGAAGACACCAGTAGGTGAGTCAATGACTGAGGGCAGGGGGCTTACATTTAAAACACCACTCAAGCACAGGAAAAAAATTAATCTTCAACTATAATAGAACTTAGATCCAAAGCTCGACATAAACTAAATACCCACTAATAGACTAATATGAAAAAGAGGACTTTATTCAGCTCATATGGTGTAGTGACATTTCGAAGGAAACCAACCTTTTCCACCGAATGCATGCATGCTAATTTCTATAGAGTTAGAAGAAAAAAGGTTTAGTACAGTGTTAGCCAGTTGAAAAAATGTTGATTGCTCTCAGTGGGAGAAACAAGATAATAATGTTGTAGTTGTGATATCTTTTAATGGCTAACAACAATAAAATAAGTAATTTTACAAGGCGAGCTTTGGAGACGTCTCAGGTCTCTTCATCAGGCTGGTATGACAAGATATTCAAAGAAACACACGTATATACATGCACAACCAGAGCAGATGCAAGGTATAATAAATGGACATTTAACTAAATAAACAAAACAGAGCCTGGAGAGGATCCTCAATCAGCCAGGCTTACTGATGTCAAAGTTTTTATGACCCTAATTTATATGTACACCGGGTATCTTCAGACTTCAGTGTCCCTGAAAAACATTCTTCAGTTGTTATAACATAAATCTGTCAGATAGGTTTAGCCCTTTTGGATGCAGTCAAATGTTCTAATGAACTTGGATTCACAGACCCTTCAATGTTTCTGGGAATTGAAATTGCCTCTCAAAATTGCAACGTTTATATTTACAATGTTATGTCCTTGACCAGAAAAATGTTTGGCTACTGGTAAATGGATTTTATTGTCTGTTATTGTGTGACGATGAGACCTCATCCTTGCTTTTAGCAGTTGTCCTGTCTTCCCAACATAAAAAGCCCCTACTGGGCATATAGTGCACATAACTAAATACACAACATTGAAAGAGGAGCATGTGAATGTCACAGGAATCTTATAATCCTGTTGTGAGTTGTGGATCTGACTCCTGTCTCTGGTCTCTAAAGGTACCGTCACACGCGGCAATTTTGCAAGCAATTTCACTGGCAATTTGCTGGTTGGAGTGAAATCATGGATACATGGTTCTGTTTTGTTATTGTGTAGAAATGGAACCATGTATCCATGATTTCACTGCAACCAGCAAATTGCCAGTGAAATTGCTTGCAAAATTGCCGCGTGTGACGGTACCTTAAGAGAGCACAGTTCTTGAAGCTCTTCACATTGCATGGATAAGTTCCTCTTGTTATATCTGAGGGCATCGAACTTCAGACCATGATGTATCTTTAAGCATATCTGTAGCATGTAGCATGATGTATCTGTAGCATAGCAAGGGAGGGTCTTTGAATATTATTTTTAGTTGGTCATCCTTGTGTAGGATATGGTGAAGTTTCCTCGCAGTTTTCCTTAGTACCTCAAGATTTGCCGCAAGCCCCATAAAAAATGCATGGGGCTTGCCACAAATGTACCGCAAGTGCGGCCATTAGGTGGCAGATGCGATTTTTCTGTCCAGATCGTCCAGATCTGGACACAAACGCTGATGTGAAAGGGGCCTTAAATTGGTATCAGGAAATAAAAGGGTATCTCTGGGGAGATAAATCTTTTTAGTTCAGTTCTTGCCCTCCTACATGATGAAACAGAGCCATACATTGCAGTTCTAGGATCTATATTTTGCTTATAAATCAAGAAAATTATACCTGCTCTTTGGCTTTGACCCCCCTCAGGGGTCTGAGAATTTCAGCTTCATGCATGGATGCTGGGAGCTGCAGGATCATCCTACATTACAGCCCCCTCACACTTCTGTATGGGTGTAGAATGTTGGCATGTATAATTAACAATGAGTTCACATTAAATATGTTGTACAAAGTTCTGCAATGACATCGTCCGGCCACCAGAAGCTAAGTAAAGAAAGAGACAGGGATTTTGTGAAAAGACCCAGGAATCTGAGGGAGAAGGAGCTAAGAGGGCTGAGGAAGAAGAAGCAGAAGCCATCACTGTGTGACTCGTGGTCCTGGGATCCCACCGTGTCCAAGGAGAGAGAGGACGTGCCTGGTTCCTGTGACGTGTGGAGCGCCCGGGGACTTGTGCTGTCAGTGTGCCCAATGAAAAACTGCTCGTTGTGAGAAACAGAGTGTGACCGGTCATGGTACAGATAGATAGGGAGAGGTAGACAGTGATTGCAAAAGCTGCAGAGAATTTTCTTGTGTGTAACCCTGCTGGTGAACTGACTAGTCGTAGTTTAGAAACTGTGAAAGATCTTGCATAACGAGACTTTGAACAAGTGTATTATACAGAGGAGTCCTATTGTGGATTACAAAGGAGAACTGAGTACGACCTCAATTCCTGTTGCACTAGGCTGTGCTGAAAAGCCTGGTGAAAGAAAACAACCGAAACTACCCTGTGGTGGGAGATTAAAGTTAAATAAAAGATTGTTAAGTGTGTGTGTGTGTGTGTTATTTCAGTTTTAAGAGGTATCATTTTGCTCCTGCAGGAGAATTGAACACTGTGTAAATAACTTGTGATAACTAGAATTCGTTATAAAGGGGAATATGAGGGTACCCGGAACATATTGTAAATAGCATGGGAGGAGGTTGTAGGATTAAATGCCTGAGGGAAAGACGTGCTGCGATCGTGGTAAAATCCTGGGTAGGCCCAGTACTGAGTAAGGGCAGGGTGGCATAGTTCTGTAGTTTGGGGGTAGTTGTGTCCCTCCCTGCGAAACTGGCCCTTGAGTTCCCTTGGGCTACATAAGTTGTATTGTGTTGTCAGGCTATTGAGACCCATAGTTTGTGGAGAGTGCAACCCAGTCATTTGCTTTACAAGTTTCCATAAAAGACTGAGTTTACCACTATACTGAGTCAGCGTCATTCATAGCAGAGCCGTATCTTCTAGATTCAAACGACTGGTATCCCAGTTGTTACATGGGCAGTACTGTAAAGAAAGCAGACATGTAATCTGCACCCAAGAACACCGCAAATAAACACAGCATGAACGCTGATGATGCACCCCCAGGCTATGAGGTACTCGGGAACCAAGCCGGTGCTGTCTCTGGGGATCACGGTAGTCGTGACCCGATCCCGTGGCCTGGGATTAGTCCAAAAAGAGGAATTTACAGGGGATTGTCGTGACGACACCGGGGTATGTGGTTAGTAGAACCACCGCTGCCGTATTCCTGCTGGGGACAGTGACTTGAGGCAGCGTGGATGGTAAGCCCTCCTCGGGTAGGGCTGAGGGTCCCCAGGGCAGGAGTAGTTGGGATGGATGGGTTTGATGAGGGATTGTACACAGTGCAGTTCACTTACTTTGCTGCTGCAGCTTCTTGCAGCCAGTGTGCAGGGGAGTCAGGGATGCAGCTCCTCATGTGGAGGTCTCTTCTGTGGTGCTGGGAAGAAAGCAGTCTCCGGCTCTGCAGGTGGGATTCAGTTGTTAGGCACGGATTAGAAGATGCAAATAAAGCACACAGACTCCTGATAGCCGTTCTCAGTCCGTTTACTGGAGTATAAGTAGTTGTTACAAGCTGTCCCTGGAGTAGGCGAGCAGTTCGGGGTAATTCTCACCCGGCCAGATCGTATTGGCTTCCTCACTGTACTGGTTTAATGGCCCTGTAATTGCTTCAGCTAAGCTGTCGGCCCTGTCTCTATCTGCGTTGGCCAGTCTGACAGGCAACTTGAGTCCTTCACTTTCCTGCCCTCACCTGGGGAGTCAGCGTTTCTGGATTCTGTGCGTTGCTGCGTCCCTGGCACTGGGTAGCTGGAGATTCTGGAGTTCCCCACTTTCCGGTGTTGACTGCCAGTATTCTGAACCTGCACAGTGTTGGACTCCGGTGTCCGTTCTTCTGATGTTCCTCTGCGGGGGTAAGAGGGGAAGCAAGGTGATGCAGCCTCCCGGTAGGACCCTAGCTTTAGGCCTGGTGTTCATTGTGGAACTCTGAGATAGGCTTGGCACGGCTCTTTTACACTCAGGTCGTCTGCACTGTTCTCGCTGACACTGAACTGTGCTCTTCACAGCCCTCCTGGGACTGAACTGAGCTTGTTGCTCCTCAGACCAGAATATATAGGTGAGCTCACCCTGAAGCCGGGCTTGGTCTCCCTCTTCTGGCTGGGAGATGTTGGTGTTGTTTGTGTGTTGCCTAAGTGGAATACTCTTTACTGCTGTCTGGTGACACCTAGTAATGGTGACACTGTGGCACTGTGACTCTGGGGTGCCACACTGAGAAGAATGCAAAAGTAAAAATGCAAGAGTTGACATACTGCAAATTTGAAAAATGCTTTGTAGGTTTATGTCTGCAAGGACAAAATCCATATCCATAGTGCTACAGTTTCAGGGGCAGGAATCTATAAATTGCTAAGGAAGAGGAGAGATCATGCCAGTGATGAATCAATGCAGAGCTCTGCCTCTATTCCCAGCCTCATACATGACAGTACACAGTACAAGAAGAAGATCACAGCGTGTATTTATATCTGCTTGGTGACATTATTACTATTTCAAGCCAGAACACCCCTGTTCATACATGACATAAGATGTACAGTTGTGGCCAAAAGTATTGACACCCCTGCAATTCTGTCAGATAATACTCAGTTTCTTCCTGAAAATGATTACAATCACAAATTGTTTGGTATTATTATCTTCATTTAATTTGTCTTCAATGAAAATACACAAAAAGAATTGTCCTAAAGCCAAATTGGATATAATTCCACACCAAACATAAAAAAGTGGTTGGACAAAAGTATTGGCACTGTTAGAAAAATCATGTGATGCTTCTCTAATTTGTGTAATTAACAGCACCTGTAACTTACCTGTGGCACCTAACAGGTGTTGGCAATAACTAAATCACACTTTCAGCTAGTTGACATTATTAAAGTTGACTCAACCTTTGTCCTGTGTCCTTGTGTGTATCGCATTGAGCATGGAGAAAAGAAAGAAGACCAAAGAACTGTCTAAAGAGTTGAGAAACCAAATAGTGAGGAAGCATGAGCAATCTCAAGGCTACAAGTCCATCTCCAAAGACCTGAATGTTCCTGTGTCTACCGTGCGCAGTGTCATGAAGTTTAAAGCCCATGGCACTGTGGCTAACCTCCCTAGATGTGGACGGAAAAGAAAAATTGACGAGAGATTTCAACGCAAGATTGTGCGGATGGTGGATAAAGAACCTCGACTAACATCCAAACAAGTTCAAGCTGCCCTGCAGTCCGAGGGTACAACGGTGTCAACCCGTACTATCCGCCAGCGTCTGAATGAAAAGGGACTGTATGGTAGGAGACCCAGGAAGACCCCACTTCTTATCCCGAGACATAGAAAAATAGCCAGGCTGGAGTTTGCCAAAACTTACCTGAGAAAGCCTGGAAGAATGTTCTCTGGTCATATGAGACAAAAGTAGAGCTTTTTGGGCAAAGGCATCAACAAAGAGTTTACAGGAGATAAAAGAGGCATTCAAAGAAAAGAACACGGTCCCTACAGTCAAACATGGCGGAGGTTCCTTGATGTTTTGGGTTGCTTTGCTGCCTCTGGCACTGGACTGCTTGACCATGTGCATGGCATTATGAAGTCTGAAGACTACCAACACATTTTGCAGCATAATGTAGGGCCCAGTGTGAGAAAGCTGGGTCTCCCTCAGAGGTCATGGGTCTTCCAGCAGGACAATGACCCAAAACACACTTCAAAAAGCACTAAAAAATGATTTGAGCGAAAGCACTGGAGACTTCTAAGGTGGCCAGCAATGAGTCCAGACCTGAATCCCATAGAACACCTGTGGAGAGATCTAGAAATGGCAGTTTGGAGAAGGCACCCTTCAAATATCAGGGACCTGGAGCAGTTTGCCAAAGAAGAATGGTCTAAAATTCCAGCAGAGCATTGTAAGAAACTCATTGATGGTTACCGGAAGCGGTTGATCGCTGTTATTTTGGCTAAAGGTTGTGCAACCAAGTATTAGGCTGAGGGTGCCAATACTTTTGTCTGGCCCATTTTTGGAGTTTTGTGTGAAATGATCAATGTTTTGCTTTTTGCTTCATTCTCTTTTGTGTTTTTACACTTAAGACAAATTAAATGAAGATAATAATACCAAAGAATTTGTGATTGCAATCATTTTCAGGGAGAAACTGAGTATTATCTGACAGAATTGTAGGGGTGTCAATACTTTTGGCTACAACTGTATATCAGGGGCAGGATTCCACTGTGACCAAGGGGCCAGCGGCCATGCCCCCTCTCCATACAGAAGTATGAGGGGGCTGGAATATAGATTGATCCTGCATGCACGCCCCCAACACACCTTCCTCTTCTCTCCAACATAATGATGCTGACATTCTTGGACCCCTGAGGGGGGGTCAGAGCAAAATAGCAGGTATGATTTTATTGATTTATAAGCGATTTATAGCTCCTAGAACTGCAGTGTACAGCTCTGCTTCATTATGTAGCAGGACAGGGACTGTACTAAAAAGTTTTCTCTCCCTGCAGTTCCCCTTTAAACACAGCCTTGAGGATTGGATACATGTGTGACGCATCTGGATTCAACCCCTTGAGTCTGTGGTCGGCTTCTCAATCGAACCACAGTGCATACACCTTTTCTCCGGGTTTTTAGTTTCTTTTATCCTTGCTTTAGTCCACCATTCACAATAGGTGATATCACAGCTCTCCTCCTCCTCCTGTACAATGACTGATAACACCTCTATATACAGTAGATAACACAGGATCCACCATTCACAATAGGTGATATCATAGCTCACCTCCTCCTGTACAATGACTGATAACACCTCTATATATGGTAGATAACACAGGATCCACCATTCACAATAGGTGATATCACAGCTCCCTCCTCCTGTTACAATGACTGATAACACCTCTATATACAATAGATAATACAGGATCCACCATTCACAATAGGGATATCACAGCTCCCCTCCTCCTGTACAATGACTGATAACACCTCTATATAGAGTAGATAACACAGGATCCACCATTCACAATAGGTGATATCACAGCTCTCCTCCTCCTCCTGTACAATGACTGATAACACCTCTATATACAGTAGATAACACAGGATCCACCATTCACAATAGGTGATATCATAGCTCACCTCCTCCTGTACAATGACTGATAACACCTCTATATAAGTAGATAACACAGGATCCACCATTCACAATAGGTGATATCACAGCTCTCCTCCTCCTCCTGTACAATGACTGATAACACCTCTATATACAGTAGATAACACAGGATCCACCATTCACAATAGTATATCACAGCTCACCTCCTCCTGTACAATGACTGATAACACCTCTATATATAGTAGATAACACAGGATCCACCATTCACAATAGGTGATATCACAGCTCACCTCCTCCTGTACAATGACTGATAACACCTCTATATATAGTAGATAACACAGGATCCACCATTCACAATAGGTGATATCACAGCTCACCCTCCTGTACAATGACTGATAACACCTCTATATAGAGTAGATAACACAGGATCCACCATTCACAATAGGTGATATCACAGCTCACCTCCTCCTGTACAATGACTGATAACACCTCTATATACAGTAGATAACACAGGATCCACCGTTCACAATAGGTGATATCACAGCTCACCTCCTCCTGTACAATGACTGATAACACCTCTATATACAGTAGATAACACATGATCCACCATTCACAATAGGTGATATCACAGCTCACCTCCTGTACAATGACTGATAACACCTCTATATACAGTAGATAACACAGGATCCACCATTCACAATAGGTGATATCACAGTCACCTCCTCCTGTGCAATGATGATAACACCTCTATATATAGTAGATAACACAGGATCCACCATTCACAATAGGTGATATCACAGCTCACCTCCTCCTGTACAATGACTGATAACACCTCTATATATAGTAGATAACACAGGATCCACCATTCACAATAGGTGATATCACAGCTCACCTCCTCCTGTACAATGACTGATAACACCTTGTGAGGCACCGCCGGCATGATCCGCATGGCCGGGGTACATCACATGTAGGATCAGAGGATGATCCTGTGCACACTGGCCGGTTTTCCTGTGATGATAATACTGTGTGAACCAACCTGAACACAATGAGGTTGTAAGAGCCTAATGAGCGGCAGTGAGAGTGAGATGAGATCAAGGAGTCCCTGAGGAATAGGATGTAATGAGTGAGTGCTGACAACCTGGAACACAGGGAGTTAACCTGAGCTGTGTGACAGGCTGATTAACAGCAGCTGAGGGGGTGTGTCCATGTGGGAGTGGCTGGCACGATAAGAGCCGGCCACCTGAGTGATTGATTCATTCATTCTGGAGGCTGAGATTGATCCTGGAAGCTGAGACCAGCCTGAGAGCTGAGCAGAGCCAGTCTGTGTGAGGGACTGGTGAATGCAAGTCCATGCCGCCATGATTGAGATGGTGAAGGGAGCATGCTAGCTCCATGCCGGTGCCGAGGTCCGAGGGTGTGAGCACCTGGTGGGGAAGCCGTGGCGGAACCCGGTGGAGACTGGTCCGGGCGTGGAGGGATCCACGTCCGGGAAAGGAGCCTTGGGGGACGCTTGGTGGACCCGTTATACAGGTAGCGAGACCCGGATCCGTGCCCGGTAAGACAGCGGTTCCCGTGTAACGGAGTGAGCCGTGCGTGAGCAATGCCAGGCGGGCATAGACCGCCTTTGGGTCCGAGTCAGAGTACTCAGTTAAGGGACCCGATGAACAATGTGTTTAACTATGTGTATGAGGGCTTAGGTAATGGCCCTGAACGAGAGATGATGACCTATGTAAGACCCATGTATAATAATGTGGGAGAGACAGTGACCCAGCTGGTATGGATGATGTTGGAGGCGTTCCGTCCTTGGGACGAGAGGGAGGCTTGCCCTGCTGCTTGCAGAGGGTACCCGTCCCTCAACCACGACCTCTAATGGTGTGGGTGTGCCTGTGGTGCCAGACACAGGGGTAATAGGGCTCCTAGTAGGTAACGGATGTAGAGGTTCCCGTGCACTATGGTTTGCCAGTCCCTGTAATGGGCCATGGAGGGGCCTCAGTCCATGGATGTGGGCTGTGAGCAGGTGTGTGATCCATGTGACTCACCGTAGCCGGGGGGTACACGTAGCGGGCGTTGTTTCTCCTCCTGTCACGGAACCGCGCCTGCGGTGGTGTAGGCCCGGTGGTCCAGATCAATAGGGGGATGGCGGAACAGTGGGGGTGATTTGTCTTCGTGACGCCACCTGCGGGTGTTCTGGTAACTGTACCAGCGCTGTTCAGGTCTCCGGGGGGTGTTATACAGCGAGATGGAACGCTCCCCACAGGATGAGCGGGAATCCCCGGAGCCGGGAGCTGCGCAAGATGTTGTGAGGCAGCTGCGGGATGCTGCGCGCTGAATTTTGGAGTAATGCACAACCACACAAAGTCTCTTTTAGGTACCTTTACTGGTGGGTAGTCAGGTACACTCGGACCGGGATAGTGAAGTTGGCACTTCTGGAGTTTCACAGCAAGCAGTGTTAGGCTTCCTTTCTCTACTTCTGGTGCTAAGGTCGGGTGGATGTGGAATCCAGCCGGACCGGGCAGTTCGTTCAATGGAACGGATTTCACCTGGTTGTCAGCACTGAGGGCACTGTAAAAGGGTGATGATAATTCTACCTTCTTCCCTGGGCTCTCGCTGGTAGGTGCGGCAGGTGAACAGGGGGCTAGACTCCCTGTGTAGTATGCTGGTTCTCTGTGATGGCTTGGTAGCTTCCACAGCTTCGGTTCCAGTAACCGGATGATTTGGAAAGAGTTGGATTAACTCTGTATTCCTGAGAGGTGATCTCCTTCTTCCTATTATCCCAATTGCAGGGATCTCCACTGGCTAACAGGCTGGATGGGCCTAGTGTGTTCCTCATAGGGTGGAGGTTTCACACAGGCAGGCAGCTCTTGTAGTGTCTACCACACTCTGAAGTTTCTCCCTCTAAGACCCTTTTTATAGGGGGGAACTGGCTCAAGTGACCAGTGGTAGCTCCCCCTAGAGGCTCGGGGTGAAACCAGGTGTTCTAAGTGTTGTTTGTGTTGTGGTTTTGCTGTGCTGTTACTTACTCCATTGTACCTAAGGATTTCTGTGGTGCCCAACAGGTGCCAGGGTGCCACATTCCCCCTTAGTTAACCTCAGTTCTCCCGGCTGAGCAAAAGGTTATTTTTACAACTTAACACTAAGCATATTTTATAACATTCAACTTACAAAGTCTTAAAGAAAACACAAAAATCACTGAAAAGGAGTGAAAAAAATGTGGAAAAGGTGAAAAGCAGTCCATACGGCACTAGTCCATCTGCCGCAGGCTGGAAAAAGGTAAAGTTAGTGGTCACACAAGTCCTGTGACAATTGTCCAAAGTTTATGAAGAGGGGAAAAGGTAAAGTCCAGGGATACATGGTAAACTTTATACATTCCCTACGGGTGTCTCTGCTTGGGAGGCCGGTACTAACCTTCTATACCTTACCAGGCACTTTCTGTCCCCAACTTAGTATACTTGGGACATAGCCCAGTTCCTCCACCCTTCTGTACACTACTTTTTACAGGTTTTTGAAAACTGGTTAATATTTACAACACTTACAGGTTACATTTTCCACTACATTTTAAACCCATTCACCAAGTTTTTGTGGGGGTTGGCCTAATGTACTACGTGTGGATCTGCGTAGTGTGGGTGTTTCAAAAGCTGTTTGTGTAGTGTACGAAGTGGTTGGTACTTCTCTATGTCTGCTTTGTGTAAGACCATAGTAAGTGCGGAGTCTATCAACTGGACTGACCTCTGTAGGTAGTTGATTAGGAATGGCTTCTCTCACTGTGGGACTAGCAGGCTGACCGATTACAGGAATCTCAGGTTCCATGATAACAGGCTGCAATTCTTGCACTTGGACTTGTGGAATTGGATTTGGCTTTGGCTGACCTTCTGTAGGCTGGTAGAAGTGCATAACTGGTATGAGGAATGCATCACCTATTTGTGGCCAATCAGCTGGTAAGTATCCAATTTCTGTAAGGACGAGATTTTCTTTTGTTTCTTCATCTTGAGTTACAGTAGGGTAACTGGTTGATTGTGGGATTAACTGTGGCGGACATTTCTTTAAATGATCCCTTGAAACAGTCGCAATAGTATTCCCATTGTCTTTGCTAATAACACAAGTTTTAGAGTTGTCAAAGTGTGACGGCATAACGGTGTAGGGTATGGATTCCCAACTGTTATCCAATTTGTTGGTTTTTCGCTTTCTTTTCAGCACTACATCACCTATAGCTAGTGGTTCAGCTGAGGCGTGCTTGTTGAAGTCTTTCTCTTGTTTGGTCCTACTGATTTCCAGGTTCCTTTCAACACTCTCTTGTACTTTCTTGTACTTTTCTTGGCGTTGGCTGACCCGGTCTTCATCAGAAGAGTCTTCTGTGGGTTCAACGGTTCCCATCTGCAAATCAATAGGCAGCTTACCTGGTCTTGCTCTCATCAAGTAAGCAGGTGTGTAATTTGTCGAACTGACAGGTATGTGGTTGTAGATGTCCACGAGATCTGGAAGTTTCTCTGGCCATTGATTTCTCTCCTCAACTGGTAAGGTCTTGAGCATGTCAATGACTATGTGGTTCATCTTCTCACATAAACCGTTCGTTTGAGGATGATAAGGTGTTGTGCGGATTTTCTTGCACCCATACAGCCCTAAGAATTCTTGGAACAGAGCTGATTCGAAGGCTGGTCCTTGATCAGTTAAGACCTGGTCTGGATACCCATGGGGGCGACAGAAGTAACTCTGGAACGCTTTGGCTGCTACCTCGGCAGTTAAATCCTTAACTGGAACGACTACCAGGAATCTTGAGTAGTGATCGACGATGGTGAGAGCGTAGGTGTACCCGGTTCGACTTGGGGTAAGCTTCACGTGGTCGAGAGCAACTATTTCAAGAGGTTTGGTGGTAACGATTGGTTGCAACGGAGCTTTCTGAGTTAGATGGTCTTTTCTTCGAAGTGACAAGGTCCACAGTTTTTACACCATTTGTCAATTGAACCTCTCATTCCGACCCAGTAGAACCGATCCTTTAGGAGTCTCTCCAGTTTCTTCCATCCAAAGTGTCCCGGCATCATCATGGTATGCTTCAAGGATCATTTGGACTTCAGTCTTGGGAACTACAATCTGCCAGATGAGTTCATGGGTTCTTGGATTGAGGTATCTTCTGCATAGTTTACCTTGGTAGACAAACAACCTCCCTTTCTCCTTCCACAGGCGTTTAGCATTTGGTGAGGCATCAGAGTCCATATTGGCGTGTTCTTGAGTGATGAGATCCCTTACCAGGCTGACATCTGGGTCGTTGGCCTGAGCCTCCTTCCAGTCATGGTGAGGTAACGGGTTCACGGTCCTCTCTACACGTGTTTGGTTTCTCTGATGACATGTTGCTGTACCGGAACGGTGGAAAGCAGGTAGTTCAATCTCTTCTAGGTCATCTATGTCTTCTCCCTCTTCAGGAAGATGGGGCATTCGGGACAGGGCATCAGCGTTGCCGTTCTTGTGACCTGCCCGGTACTTTACAGTGAAGTCGTAGTTAGCGAGTCTTGCTACCCAACGCTGTTCTAGGGCTCCCAGCTTCGCAGTCTCTAAGTGTGTTAGAGGATTGTTGTCTGTGAAAGCTGTGAACGGGGCGGATGCCAGGTAATGCTTGAAACGCTCTGTGATCGCCCAGACCAGGGCCAGGAACTCCAGCTTGAAGGAGCTGTAGTTTTCCGGGTTCCTTTCGGTGGGACGGAGCTTTCTGCTGGCGTAGGCTATCACCTTCTCCTTGCCCTGCTGACGTTGAGATAGGACTGCTCCTAAACCTTCATTGCTTGCATCGGTGTACAATAAAAACGGTAGATTGTAGTCAGGGTAAGCCAGGATTTCTTCTCCAGTTAAAGCATCTTTTAACGTTTGGAATGATTTGTCCTGTTCTGGGCCCCAGTGGAACGGGGGTCCCCTGATCTTGCCGTTTTTGGATTGACCCACTAAGAGATCTTGCATGGGGGCGGCTATCTTGGTATAGCCTTTGATGAATCGTCGGTAGTACCCGACCAGTCCTAAGAATTGACGTACCTCTTTGTGGTTGATTGGTGCTGGCCAGTCCTTGATGACGGTGACCTTATCCGGATCCGGTGCTACGCCTTCGGCGCTGACCACATGTCCTAGGTATTGGACCTTGGGTTTCAGCAGGTGGCACTTGGACGGTTTCAGTTTCATCCCGTACTTGGACAGTGACTCGAACACTTCACTCAGGTGTTGGAGGTGATCTTCATAGGTCTGAGAGTAGACAATGACATCATCAAGGTATAACAAGACAGTCTCAAAGTTCTTGTGGCCCAAACAACATTCCATAAGTCTCTGAAATGTGCCTGGGGCATTGCACAAACCGAATGGCATACTGTTGAACTCGCATAGTCCCATAGGAGTAGTGAAGGCTGTCTTCTCACGATCCTCCTCTGCAACGGCAACCTGCCAGTACCCACTAGTAAGATCTAATGTGGAGAAATAGTTGGCAGATTTGAGTGCAGCTAGTGACTCTTCTATGCGGGGTAACGGGTATGCATCCTTGTGTGTGACTTTGTTGATTTGCCTATAATCTACACACATCCTCATACTACCATCTTTCTTTTTAACCAGGACTAGCGGTGCGGCCCAGGGACTACAGCTATCCCTAATGACTCCTGCATTCTTCATGTCCTGAAGCATCTCTTTTGCTTTTTGGTAGTGAGTGGGTGGTATAGGCCTGTACCTTTCTTTGATAGGTGCATGGTTGTTTGTGGGGATATGATGTTGTACCCCTTTAATCCTCCCAAAGTCAAGTGGGTGTTTACTGAACACTTGCTCATACTCCCGAACCACCCGGTATACTCCATTTTTCTGGTGAGAGGGTGTATTGTCAGTTCCTACACTGAGGTCTTGACACCATTTTTCTAACTGATCTTTGGAGTGAGGGGGGTCATCAGTGACTGTTTGGTTTGAGGATTTTACATCAATCACAGCATCATCTTTTACTTGGTACAATTTTGCAACAGTTGCATATCTAGGTAGTCTGACTTCGTCATCACCATAATTCAATATGCGTACGGGGACTCTCCCCTTTCTTACATCGACTAACCCTCTGGCTGTCAAGAGTGTAGGACTACTATCAGACATTACAGGTTCTACTACAGCTTGGTAGTCCTGCCCTCTGAGGCCTATGGCTGCTCGACACCAGATCATCATTTCACTTCTGGGTGGTACCACAATTGGAATGGGATCTGTGACTCTTACTCTACCAATCTGACCATTTGACAAGGTTACCTGTTGTTGATACACCAGAGCTCTGATCTGCTTTTGGATAGCCCTATTTTCTCTGGGTTTACCGGCTTCAGCACTCTGTTGGAGTAAAAACAACACTTCATCGAGGCATTTGATCATGACATTGGTACCCAATATGACATATGGATCCTTGTGGTTAGGTTTATCCTGGACCACTAAGATACCCTGGTTTTTCACTGCACCCTCCCCACCTTTACTGTAGCTTCCCACTGTCCCTCTATGGTAACCGGAATACCATTAGTGGCTTCAAGGTTCATCTCGGGATTAGGGGGTTCTAGCTTAACATCTGGCCAGAACTGCTTGTAAAGGGTACTGGGGATGGATGTCACCTGGGATCCAGTGTCTATCAAGGCGGAGATCGCGATGCCATCAATGACGATTGGTAAGTATGGACAGTCTCCCACATACTTGTGTTCCCAGCTGGACGTAGGGCCTGCACAGTCTACTCCTGGGGTTGGCCCTTCTCGCCCAGGGGTCGCTCGTTTAAAGGACGGGATTGCAGTTGCGTCCTCCTAGGGCGTTCTGCTGACTGTTGCGGCGTCTGTCAGGACTGCGGCGGTCTGCAGGTTTTCCTCGCGACGGCTGTGTCTTTCTCCTCATCCAGGGAACATCATCCGGGCTGTCGGCGAGTTGAATCTTGTCCGATGGCCTTGCATCTGTCTTGGGTCTTCCCCCAGCTTGTAGCTTGGCCACGTCCTTCATCAGCTGCTCGACATTAGCACACAGTTGATCAAACCGGTCAGGTGTTACAGTCTGTGCGCTGGACTGGATCGCAGGGATTGGAGATGCTGCTGCCGGCACGGAAGGGGTGTCAGTGTACTGCTGCTGCTGTGGTGAAGCGGGATCAGGTACTTCAGCGAGTCGTTGTCCCCAAACTGTTAAGTCTCTCAAGGTATCAAACTCTGCGCCTGGATTCTGTATGGACCACCAGCTTGCTTGCTTCCTATCCTCAGACAGTTTAAGGCCCACAATAAATTGTCCAATTAACGCTTTGTTCTCATCTCGAGCACTATCGGGATCGACTTGTTTTAACAGTCTGTATGCTTCTTGCAAGCGCAGTGAATAATCAAGGACAGTTTCTTGTGCCCCTTGATTACAACAATAGAATGACAGTCTTAATCCAGCCTCAGTATGGCACTCAAAGACCCGGGTTAATCTAGCGAATATCTGCTCCACAGATTCCTGAACTTCTATAGGCCAGCTGCGGCTCTGCAGTTCGGCTGCACCGGTTAACTGTCCCATAATAACTGAAGCTCTTTGCTTACCGGTCATCGGGTACATGTCCAGGGCTTGGCATATCTTCCTCTGGAAGTTCTCCAAGGTGCTGGGTACACCGCTGTACTTGGGTAACCAGGTCGCACTAGGAACGTAGGGTAGAGACATCGGCATAATCGGAGCGGGTTGTGGTAGCATACCGCCGACTGGTTGCTGTCCATCAAAAGGTATGTTTTGAGGTACCGCTTGGTCTAGCAGGGGTGCCGCGTGATCGGGAGCCGGGTTACTCATGGTCGCTCCCCCTTAGTTAAGCGTAGCCTTTCCCTCGGTTGCAAACGGAAGTGTAGGCCTCGCGGTGAGGAGTGAGGCACCACGGGAGTTTCCGGTTCCTGCTGCGTACAGGGAAAGTCGTCAGAGCGTGGGGGCGGATTCAATCTTCGCGCCTCTGCACAGTCACGCCCCTTCTTTTCCCGCCTTTTCGCGCAGCAATGGCGGACCAAATGTACAGTTCGATATTTACAGTCAATAAATAGCACACAATACCCGTGATAACGGGCCTGCTCGTATCCTGTTCGTGACGCCAAATTCTGACTCACCGTAGCCGGGGGGTACACGTAGCGGGCGTTGTTTCTCCTCCTGTCACGGAACCGCGCCTGCGGTGGTGTAGGCCCGGTGGTCCAGATCAATAGGGGGATGGCGGAACAGTGGGGGTGATTTGTCTTCGTGACGCCACCTGCGGGTGTTCTGGTAACTGTACCAGCGCTGTTCAGGTCTCCGGGGGGTGTTATACAGCGAGATGGAACGCTCCCCACAGGATGAGCGGGAATCCCCGGAGCCGGGAGCTGCGCAAGATGTTGTGAGGCAGCTGCGGGATGCTGCGCGCTGAATTTTGGAGTAATGCACAACCACACAAAGTCTCTTTTAGGTACCTTTACTGGTTGGTAGTCAGGTACACTCGGACCGGGATAGTGAAGTTGGCACTTACGGAGTTTCACAGCAAGCAGTGTTAGGCTTCCTTTCTCTACTTCTGGTGCTAAGGTCGGGTGGATGTGGAATCCAGCCGGACCGGGCAGTTCGTTCAATGGAACGGATTTCACCTGGTTGTCTGCACTGAGGGCACTGTAAAAGGGTGATGATAATTCTACCTTCTTCCCTGGGCTCTCGCTGGTAGGTGCGGCAGGTGAACAGGGGGCTAGACTCCCTGTGTAGTATGCTGGTTCTCTGTGATGGCTTGGTAGCTTCCACAGCTTCGGTTCCAGTAACCGGATGATTTGGAAAGAGTTGGATTAACTCTGTATTCCTGAGAGGTGATCTCCTTCTTCCTATTATCCCAATTGCAGGGATCTCCACTGGCTAACAGGCTGGATGGGCCTAGTGTGTTCCTCATAGGGTGGAGGTTTCACACAGGCAGGCAGCTCTTGTAGCGTCTACCACACTCTGAAGTTTCTCCCTCCAAGACCCTTTTTATAGGGGGGAACTGGCTCAAGTGACCAGTGGTAGCTCCCCCTAGAGGCTCGGGGTGAAACCAGGTGTTCTAAGTGTTGTTTGTGTTGTGGTTTTGCTGTGCTGTTACTTACTCCATTGTACCTAAGGATTTCTGTGGTGCCCAACAGGTGCCAGGGTGCCACACATGGACGTTTGAATGATGGATCACATACGGTATGGAAGGACCCGGTCAGGCAGGATTCCTGACTAGGGGTGAATGTATATCATCATGCTGGGGTGACTAAAGCCAGGCGGCAGGTACCGCCATTGAGACCCACAGGGCCCGTTGAGGCGTAGGTAACGAAGGTCAGAAGCAGGGGTTAGAAGGGCTCCCGTACTGGGTAACGCGTGGTTAGGCCTGAGGCCGCAGCCACGGGTTACTAGGGTTTGCCAATCACTGTTATGAACCCGGAAGGGTCATCATCGTAATGTAACTTATGTATAGTGTAAGTAGGCCGGAGGCCGTAGCCACCCGGGAGCTGTTGGTAGAGCTCCAATGGGGACAGAGATGGTTACAGGTCCCGGGTTACTATAAATCGTTATGTGCAATATAAGTGTTGTGATGTTAAATGTAAATGTATGGTGTATTTATGTAAAGTGTTGTTAATCAATGTGATATGTGTCAAACATGCTACCCGGGTTATGTGATTAATATGTGAAAATAAACGGGTAGACATTGGTTAACTTAACCCCATAACGACGGCCTAACGCCCAGAGACGTCGGAAAAAATGGGTACTTATGCCTGGCTGACGTCTGTAGACGTCAGCCAGGGAAAGTGCTCTAGCGCCCCCCAGTGGTCAAAAATCTCCGGGGTTTCAGCTACCGGGGGTAGCTGAGACCCTGCAGATTATGAATCGGGACGGTTTTTACCGGTACCCGCCATGTGATCACGGTTATACACCGTTTACCGGTGTATAACCGTGATCACATAAATATACAGCGAACCGCCGGTAAAAACAATGATTTCTCTGTCATGCCACAGGATCAAACCTGTGGCATGAAGAGAAAACATCTGCCCCCCCCCCCCCCCAGTACCGGTACACAGCCCCCGGTACCGGTACTCAGCCCCCACCCCCTCCCCTCCTCCTAAAATGGCGCCGCAGCGCGTCAGAAGCTACTGCCCGACATCTCCCTCACTGCCCGACATCATCTCCCTCCCATCTGACAGCTCAGATGGGAGGGAGATGATCCGTACTCCCCCGCTCTGCCCCCCTTCCCGGTCACTCGGCCCCCACCCCCGGTCATCCCCCCCCATGCTCTACATGTCCCCTGTGGCCCTGCAGCAGCTGCGGCTCCTTCCAGCCCCCGCCGCCATCATCTCCCTCCCATCTGACAGCTCAGATGGAGGGAGATTATCAGTATTCCCCCGCTCTGCCCCCCTGCCCCGTCAGTTTCCCTCCCCCCCACCCCCGGAGGTCTCCTGATACTTACCATCATCCCGGTGCGGCTCCCGCTGCTTCTTCCGGCCTCTTCATCTTTCTGTCTGCCGGCATGCGCAGGCAGAACAGAGACTGCTCTGCCTGTGCATACTGACAGGGCATGACCTCAGTGAGGTCATGTCAGGTCACCATCCTTGGTTCCCACAGGGGTCAATTGTGATCCCATGATGGGATCACAATTAACCCTTTGTGAACCAAGGATCCTGACCTGCCATGACCTCACTGTGATCATGAGCTGTCAGTCTATGCAGAGACTACTCTGTCTGCGATTAGACTGACAGCTCATGATCGCAGTGAGGTCATGGCAGGTCAGGATCCTTGGTTCACAAAGGGTTAATTGTGATCTCATGATGGGATCACAATTGACCCTTTGTGAACCAAGGATCCTGACCTGCCATGACCTCACTGCGATCATGAGCTGTCAGTCTATGCAGAGACTACTCTGTCTGCGATTAGACTGACAGCTCATGATCGCAGTGAGGTCATGGCAGGTCAGGATCCTTGGTTCACAAAGGGTTAATTGTGATCTCATGATGGGATCACAATTGACCCTTTGTGAACCAAGGATCCTGACCTGCCATGACCTCACTGCGATCATGAGCTGTCAGTCTATGCAGAGACTACTCTGTCTGTGATTAGACTGACAGCTCATGATCGCAGTGAGGTCATGGCAGGTCAGGATCCTTGGTTCACAAAGGGTTAATTGTGATCTCATGATGGGATCACAATTGACCCTTTGTGAACCAAGGATCCTGACCTGCCATGACCTCACTGCGATCATGAGCTGTCAGTCTATGCAGAGACTACTCTGTCTGCGATTAGACTGACAGCTCATGATCGCAGTGAGGTCATGGCAGGTCAGGATCCTTGGTTCACAAAGGGTTAATTGTGATCTCATGATGGGATCACAATTAACCCTTTGTGAACCAAGGATCCTGACCTGCCATCACCTCACTGAGGTCATGACCTGTCATTCTCCTGGAAGAATGCCAGCTTTTATAGCATATGGGGGACACCCCCATATGCTGTAAAAGTCTGGAAATGATCGAGGGACCTCCCACTGGACTACGTCGGACCTTTCTGCTGGACTACGTCGGACCTTCCTACTGGACTACGTCGGATGCCAAAGAATAATAAAGATGGGGTCTAAGTAGTGTCTGTGTTTTTTTTCTATTAAAAATATTTTTTTCTGTCTTGTGTCTTCTTTACAATTTACTAGGGATTCTTAATGGCCCGGTCTAATATTGGCCAGACATTTAGAATCTCGGGCTTAGTGCCAGCTGCAAAAAAGGTGGCATTAACCCCTTATTACCCAGTCTGCCACCGCTACACGGCAGCTGGAAGAGCTGGATACAGCGCCAGAAAATGGCGCTTCTATGAATGCGCCATTTTCTGGGGTGGCTGCGGGCTGCAATTCGCAGCGGGGGGGGGCCCAGAAAGCTTGGGCCTCCCTACGCTGAGGATTCCAGCCCCCAGCTGCCTAGTTGTACCTGGCTGGCCCAAAAACATGGCGAAGCCCACGCCGTTTTTTTTTAAATTATTTCATGAAATAATTTAAAAAAAAAGGGCTTCCCTATATTTTTGGCTTCCAGCCAGGTAAAACTAGGCAGAAGGGGTTGGTGGCAGCCTGTAGCTGCCTGCTGTACCTGGCTGGACCAAAAGTGTGGCGAAGCCCCACGTCATTTTTTTTTTTAAATTTAATAAAGAAATACTAGAAAAAAAATGCAGGAGAGGAGGAGACGTCCAGGACACGGTGTCTCCGGATCTTGTGCACATGCTCTAAGGCTGCTTTCACATCAGCAGCTTTTGCCGATCGCGGCAGATGCGGTGAAAAAAACGCATCTGCCGCGATTACCGCATAACCACTGCACTTGCGGCACAGTTGTGGCAAGCCCCATGCAATGTCTATGGGGCTTGCGGTAAGTGTGCGGCAAGTGCGGTTTCGGCACTTGCGGCAGGTGCAGCCACGAAAAAAAACGCGGTCAGCCACGTTTTTTTTGCGGCCGCATCTGCCGCAAGTGCTGATGCCGCACCTGCCGCAAGCCCGCATAGACATTCTATGGGGCTTGCCGCAAATGTGTCGCAAGTGCAGCAGTTATGCGGTAATCGCGGCAGATGCGTTTTTTTCACCGCATCTGCCGTGAACGGCAAAAACTGCTGATGTGAAAGTACCCTAAAAGTGAGAAATTGTGTGAAAAAAAGAAAATGTTCAATATGACATTATCAAATTCTGTGAAGTAGCTGTAGGTTCTAAATGCTCACTATACCACTAGATATAATCCGTGAGGCGTCTAGTTTCCAAAATGGGGTCACTTGTGGGGGAGCTCCAATGTTTAGGCACACAGGGGCTCTCCATACGTGACATGGTGTCCGCTAACTATTGGAGCTAATTTTCCATTCAAATTGTTAGCGGACACCATGTCGCATATGGAGAGCCCCTGTGTGCCTAAACATTGGAGCTCCCCCACAAGTGACCACATTTTGGAAACTAGACCCCCCAAGGAACATATCTAGATGCATAATGAGCACTTTCAACCCCCAGATGCTTCACAAATTGATCCATAAAAATGAAAAAAGAAAATTTTTGTGGAAAAGAAAGTACTTTTTCATTTTTACAGATCAGTTTGTGAAGCACCTGGGGGTTCAAAGTGCTCACTATGCATCTAGATAAGTTCCTTGGGGCGTATAGTTTCCAAAATGGGGTCACTTGTGGGGGAGCCCCAATGTTTAGACACATAGGGGCTCTCCATACGCGACATGGTGTCCGCTAACAATTGGAATTGTAAGTTGATACTATGTCGTGTATGGCGATCCCCTGTGTGCCTAAACATTGAAGCTCCCCCACAAGTGACCCCATTTTGGAAACTAGACACCCCAAGGAATTTATTTAGATGCATAGGGAGCACTTTGGACCCCCAGGTGCTTCACAAATTGATCCATAAAACTGAAAAAGTACTTTTTTTTCACAAAAATCTTCTTTTTTTTCCTTTTACGGACTAATTTGTGAAGCACCTGGGGTATGAAAGTGCTCACTATGCATCTAGATATGTTCCTTGGGGGGTCTAGTTTCCAAAATGGGGTCACTTGTGGGGGAGCTCCAATGTTTAGGCACACAGGGGCTCCCCATATGAGACATTGTGTCCGCTAACAATTTGAATGGAAAATTAGCTCCAATAGTTAGCGGACACCATGTCGCGTATGGAGAGCCCCTGTGTGCCTAAACATTGGAGCTCCCCCACAAGTGACCCCATTTTGGAAACTAGACATCCCATGGAATTTATTTAAATGCATAGTGAGCTCTTTGAACCCCCAGGTGCTTCACAAATTGATCCGTGAAAATGAAAAAGTACTTTCTTTTCCACAAAAAATTTCTTTTTTCATTTTTATGGTTTGATTTGTGAAGCACCTGGGGGTTCAAAGTGCTCATCACCCATCAAGATAAGTTCCTTGGGTGGTCTAGTTTCCAAAATGGGGTCACTTGTGAGGGAGCTCCAATGTTTAGGCACACAGGGGCTCTCCATACGCAACATGGTCTCCGCTAACAATTGGAGCTAATTTTCCATTCAAATTGTTAGCGGACACCATGTCGTGTATGGAGAGCCCCCGTGTGCCTAAACATTGGAGCTCCCCCACAAGTGACCCCATTTTGGAAACTAGACACCCCAAGGAATTTATTTAGATGCATAGTGAGCACTTTGAACCCTCTGGTGCTTCACAAATTGATCCGTACAAATGAAAAAGTACTTTTTTTTCACAAAATCTTTCTTTTGTCCTCAATTTTTTAATTTTCACATGAGCAACAGGATAAAATGCATCCTAAAATTTGTTGGGCAATTTCTCCTGAGTACACCGATACCTCATATGTGGTCATAAACCACTGTTTGGGAGCACGGCAGGGCTCGAAAGGGAAGGAGCGACATTTGACTTTTTGAATGGAAAATTAGCTCCAAATATCAAATTGCGCTCCCTTCCTTCTGAGCCCTGCTGTGCGCCCAAACAGTGGTTTATGACCACATATGAGGTATCGGTGTACTCAGGAGAAATTGCCCAACACATTTTAGGATCCATTTTATCCTGTTGCCCATGTGAAAATTAAAAAATTGAGGCTAAAAGAAAATTTTTGTTGGAAAAATTAAAATGTCCATTTTTTGTTTCCACTTTGCTTTAGTTCCTGTAAAGCACTTGAAGGGTTAATAATCTTCTTTGATGTAGTTTTGAGTAGCTTGAGGGGTGCAGTTTTTGGAATGGTGTCACTTTTGGGTGTTTTCTGTCATGTACACCCCTCAAAGGGACTTCAAATGTGATGTGGTCACTAAAAAAATGGTTTTGTAAATTTTGCTGGAAAAATGAGAAATTGCTGATGAACTTTGAACCCTTATAACGTCCTAACCCAAAAAAAATTTTTTCCCAAAATTGCGCTGATGTAAAGTAGACATGTGGGAAATGTTATTTATTAACTATTTTGTGTCACATAATGCTCCGGTTTAATAGAGTAAAAATTCAAAATTTGAAAATTGTGAAATTTTCAAAATTTTTGCCAATTTTTTAATATTTTCACAAATAAACGCAAAAATGATCAACCTAAATTTACTACCAACATGAAGCCCAATATGTCACGAAAAAACAATCTCAGAATCGCTCGGCTCCAATGAAGCGTTCCAGAGATATAACCTCATAAAGGGAGAGTGGTCAGAATTACAAAAAACGGTCTGGTCATTAAGGTGGAAATTGGCTCAGTCACTAAGGGGTTAAAAACACGTGTTCTTGTCGTTTTGCAAGCGGGTTCCCGGTTGCTACCTCACAACCTCTATATATAGTAGATAACACAGGATCCACCATTCACAATAGGTGATATCACAGCTCACCTCCTCCTGTACAATGACTGATAACACCTCTATATACAGTAGATAACACAGGATCCAACATTCACCATAGATGATATCACAGCTCTCCTCCTCCTCCTGTACAATGACTGATAACACCTGTATATACAGTAGATAACACAGGATCCACCATTCACAATAGGTGATATCATAGCTCACCTCCTCCTGTACAATGACTGATAACACCTCTATATAGAGTAGATAACACAGGATCCAACATTCACAATAGGTGATATCACAGCTCACCTCCTCCTCCTGTACAATGACTGATAACACCTCTATATAGAGTAGATAACACAGGATCCACCATTCACAATAGGTGATATCACAGCTCACCTCCTCATCCTGTACAATGACTGATAACACCTCTATATACAGTAGATAACACAGGATCCACCATTCACAATAGATATCACAGCTCACCTCCTCCTGTACAATGACTGATAACACCTCTATATATAGTAGATAACACAGGATCCACCATTCACAATAGGTGATATCACAACTCACCTCCTCCTGTACAATGACTGATAACCCCTCTATATACAGTAGATAACACAGGATCCACCATTCACAATAGGTGATATCACAGCTCTCCTCCTCCTCCTGTACAATGACTGATAACACCTCTATATACAGTAGATAACACAGGATCCACCATTCACAATAGATATCACAGCTCACCTCCTCCTGTACAATGACTGATAACACCTCTATATATAGTAGATAACACAGGATCCACCATTCACAATAGGTGATATCATAGCTCACCTCCTCCTGTACAATGACTGATAACACCTCTATATATAGTAGATAACACAGGATCCACCATTCACAATAGGTGATATCACAGCTCACCTCCTCCTCCTGTACAATGACTGATAACACCTCTATATACATTAGATAACACAGGATCCACCATTCACAATAGGTGATATCACAGCTCACCTCCTCCTGTACAATGACTGATAACACCTCTATATACAGTAGATAACACAGGATCCACCGTTCACAATAGGTGATATCACAGCTCACCTCCTCCTCCTGTACAATGACTGATAACACCTCTATATACAGTAGATAACACAGGATCCACCATTCACAATAGGTGATATCATAGCTCACCTCCTCCTGTACAATGACTGATAACACCTCTATATATAGTAGATAACACAGGATCCACCATTCACAATAGGTGATATCATAGCTCACCTCTCCTGTACAATGACTGATAACACCTCTATATATAGTAGATAACACAGGATCCACCATTCACAATAGGTGATATCACAGCTCATCTCCTCCTGTACAATGACTGATAACACCTCTATATAGAGTAGATAACACAGGATCCACCATTCACAATAGGTGATATCACAGCTCACCTCCTCATCCTGTACAATGACTGATAACACCTCTATATACAGTAGATAACACAGGATCCACCATTCACAATAGATATCACAGCTCACCTCCTCCTGTACAATGACTGATAACACCTCTATATATAGTAGATAACACAGGATCCACCATTCACAATAGGTGATATCACAACTCACCTCCTCCTGTACAATGACTGATAACCCCTCTATATACAGTAGATAACACAGGATCCACCATTCACAATAGGTGATATCACAGCTCTCCTCCTCCTCCTGTACAATGACTGATAACACCTCTATATACAGTAGATAACACAGGATCCACCATTCACAATAGATATCACAGCTCACCTCCTCCTGTACAATGACTGATAACACCTCTATATATAGTAGATAACACAGGATCCACCATTCACAATAGGTGATATCACATCTCACCTCCTCCTGTACAATGACTGATAACACCTCTATATACAGTAGATAACACAGGATCCACCATTCACAATAGGTGATATCATAGCACACTTCCTCCTGTACAATGACTGATAACACCTCTATATACATTAGATAACACAGGATCCACCATTCACAATAGGTGATATCACAGCTCACCTCCTCCTGTACAATGACTGATAACACCTCTATATACAGTAGATAACACAGGATCCACCGTTCACAATAGGTGATATCACAGCTCACCTCCTCCTCCTGTACAATGACTGATAACACCTCTATATACAGTAGATAACACAGGATCCAACATTCACAATAGGTGATATCACAGCTCACCTCCTCCTCCTGTACAATGACTGATAACACCTCTATATAGAGTAGATAACACAGGATCCACCATTCACAATAGGTGATATCACAGCTCACCTCCTCATCCTGTACAATGACTGATAACACCTCTATATACAGTAGATAACACAGGATCCACCATTCACAATAGATATCACAGCTCACCTCCTCCTGTACAATGACTGATAACACCTCTATATATAGTAGATAACACAGGATCCACCATTCACAATAGGTGATATCACAACTCACCTCCTCCTGTACAATGACTGATAACCCCTCTATATACAGTAGATAACACAGGATCCACCATTCACAATAGGTGATATCACAGCTCTCCTCCTCCTCCTGTACAATGACTGATAACACCTCTATATACAGTAGATAACACAGGATCCACCATTCACAATAGATATCACAGCTCACCTCCTCCTGTACAATGACTGATAACACCTCTATATATAGTAGATAACACAGGATCCACCATTCACAATAGGTGATATCACAGCTCTCCTCCTCCTCCTGTACAATGACTGATTACACCTCTATATACAGTAGATAACACAGGATCCACCATTCACAATAGGTGATATCACAGCTCACCTCCTGTACAATGACTGATAACACCTCTATATACAGTAGATAACACAGGATCCACCATTCACAATAGGTGATATCATAGCTCACCTCCTCCTGTACAATGACTGATAACACCTCTATATAGAGTAGATAAACACAGGATCCAACATTCACAATAGGTGATATCACAGCTCACCTCCTCATCCTGTACAATGACTGATAACACCTCTATATACAGTAGATAACACAGGATCCACCATTCACAACAGATATCACAGCTCACCTCCTCCTGTACAATGACTGATAACACCTCTATATACAGTAGATAACACAGGATCCAACATTCACAATAGATGATATCACAGCTCTCCTCCTCCTCCTGTACAATGACTGATAACCCCTCTATATACAGTAGATAACACAGGATCCACCATTCACAATAGGTGATATCACAGCTCTCCTCCTCCTCCTGTACAATGACTGATAACACCTCTATATACAGTAGATAACACAAGATCCACCATTCACAATAGATATCACAGCTCACCTCCTCCTGTACAATGACTGATAACACCTCTATATATAGTAGATAACACAGGATCCACCATTCACAATAGGTGATATCACAGCTCACCTCCTCCTGTACAATGACTGATAACACCTCTATATATGGTACATAACACAGGATCCACCATTCACAATAGGTGATATCACAGCTCTCCTCCTCCTCCTGTACAATGACTGATAACACCTCTATATACAGTAGATAACACAGGATCCACCATTCACAATAGATATCACAGCTCACCTCCTTCTGTACAATGACTGATAACACCTCTATATATAGTAGATAACACAGGATCCACCATTCACAATAGGTGATATCACATTCTCACCTCCTCCTGTACAATGACTGATAACACCTCTATATACAGTAGATAACACAGGATCCACCATTCACAATAGGTGATATCATAGCACACTTCCTCCTGTACAATGACTGATAACACCTCTATATACATTAGATAACACAGGATCCACCATTCACAATAGGTGATATCACAGCTCACCTCCTCCTGTACAATGACTGATAACACCTCTATATACAGTAGATAACACAGGATCCACCGTTCACAATAGGTGATATCACAGCTCACCTCCTCAACCTGTACAATGACTGATAACACCTCTATATACAGTAGATAACACAGGATCCACCATTCACAACAGATATCACAGCTCACCTCCTCCTGTACAATGACTGATAACACCTCTATATACAGTAGATAACACAGGATCCAACATTCACAATAGATGATATCACAGCTCTCCTCCTCCTCCTGTACAATGACTGATAACCCCTCTATATACAGTAGATAACACAGGATCCACCATTCACAATAGGTGATATCACAGCTCTCCTCCTCCTCCTGTACAATGACTGATAACACCTCTATATACAGTAGATAACACAAGATCCACCATTCACAATAGATATCACAGCTCACCTCCTCCTGTACAATGACTGATAACACCTCTATATATAGTAGATAACACAGGATCCACCATTCACAATAGGTGATATCACAGCTCACCTCCTCCTGTACAATGACTGATAACACCTCTATATATGGTAGATAACACAGGATCCACCATTCACAATAGGTGATATCACATCTCACCTCCTCCTGTACAATAACTGATAACACCTCTATATACAGCAGATAACACAGGATCCACCATTCACAATAGGTGATATCATAGCACACTTCCTCCTGTACAATGACTGATAACACCTCTATATACAGTAGATAACACAGGATCCACCATTCACAATAGGTGATATCACAGCTCACCTCCTCCTGTACAATGACTGATAACACCTCTATATACATTAGATAACACAGGATCCACCATTCACAATAGGTGATATCACAGCTCACCTCCTCCTGTACAATGACTGATAACACCTCTATATATAGTAGATAACACAGGATCCACCATTCACAATAGGTGATATCACAGCTCACCTCCTGTACAATGACTGATAACACCTCTATATATAGTAGATAACACAGGATCCACCATTCACAATAGGTGATATCACAGCTCACCTCCTCCTGTACAATGACTGATAACACCTCTATATACAGTAGATAACACAGGGTCCAACATTCACAATAGGTGATATCACAGCTCACCTCCTCCTGTACAATGACTGATAACACCTCTATATACAGTAGATAACACAGGATCCAACATTCACAATAGATGATATCACAGCTCTCTTCCTCCTCCTGTACAATGACTGATAACCCCTCTATATACAGTAGATAACACAGGATCCACCATTCACAATAGATGATATCACAGCTCACCTCCTCCTGTACAATGACTGATAACACCTCTATATACAGTAGATAATACAGGGTCCACCATTCACAATAGGTGATATCACAGCTCACCTCCTCCTGTACAATGACTGATAACACCTCTATATACAGTAGATAACACAGGATCCACCATTCACAATAGGTGATATTACAGCTCACCTCCTCCTCCTGTACAATGACTGATAACACCTCTATATACAGTAGATAACACAGGATCCACCATTCACAATAGGTGATATCACCGCTCACCTCCTCCTCCTGTACAATGACTGATAACACCTCTATATACAGTAGATAACACAGGATCCACCATTCACAATAGGAGATATCACAGCTCACCTCCTCCTGTACAATGACTGATAACACCTCTATATACAGTAGATAACACAGGATCCACCATTCACAATAGGTGATATCACAGCTCACCTCCTCCTCTGTACAATGACTGATAACACTCTTATATACAGTAGATAACACAGGATCCACCATTCACAATAGGTGATATCACAGCTCACCTCCTCCTGTACAATGACTGATAACACCTCTATATACAGTAGATAACACAGGATCCACCATTCACAATAGGTGATATCACAGCTCACCTTCTCCTCCTGTACAATGACTGATAACACCTCTATATACAGTAGATAACACAGGATCCACCATTCACAATAGGTGATATCACAACTCACCTTCTCCTCCTGTACAGTGACTGATAACACCTCTATATACAGTAGATAACACAGGATCCACCATTCACAATAGGTGATATCACAGCTCACCTCCTCCTGTACAATGACTGATAACACCTCTATATACAGTAGATAACACAGGATCCACCATTCACAATAGGTGATATCACAGCTCACCTCCTCCTCCTGTACAATGACTGATAACACCTCTATATACAGTAGATAACACAAGATCCACCATTCACAATAGGTGATATCACAGCTCACCAGCTAGTGGCAGGTAATGAAGTGAGGAATTGGGCAGAGGGAGACCCATAGATTGTGATTGTCTCTTCACCAGGAGCTGGATTCACAGTTACACTGCTCAGTACTGAATTAGAATGCCATAGATGGATTAACTGGTAACAAATGCAGAGTACAAGTCCTAAATGTCAATTTTTATGTGCAGCCGTGCAGGAAAACACTAATTTATCATTTTAAATAAAGATGTGAGGGGCCGGCGGGTATACAGGGGTATACAGGGGTATACGGCTCTGTGCATTTCATTAGTTTTATAATGTATCTTGTGTCCTCATTCTCTTTCTTATGTTCTGTTTTCTCTTTCAGACTTTGCCAAACAATGAGGCTGCTCCGCCGTGTCCTGATCTCCTGCTTGTTGTTGGTAAGTGATTGCTCGTCACTAACCCTTTCATCACTGCAGCGTTCTCATCCATTCTCCAAACTCCACGCTGCTGTGTGAAGGTCACAAAGGTTCTTCACTGTTTAGTAAATAGGAGAATCTGGACCCTACCTTTGTCTGATTATATTGTAACATTTCTTGTTCAAAGTATTTTATTAATTTTGAATAACATAACAGATAACACAATACTCATGAGGGCATAAGCTTACCCTTTAAGATACAGTATACAAACATAATAAAAACAAGCATTGTAATAATCTAGATGTAAATTAGCAAAGAGTACAAAACAAGTATTGAAAAATATGTAAAAATCAAATAGAGATAAATTACCATAAAAAGGGTCAAGTTAATTGAGTCACACAAGAATCATGAAATATATTGTGACATTTCTCATATTCTGCTCGTGTGTAATGTCACACTGTAATGACGAGGTGATGATGAAGATGATCCCTCAAAGACAGCTTAGATGCCTCATGTCTTTTAAGTTATCAGATAGATGCAAAGGATTTATTATTATTTAACAGCCTTCAGCTCAATCTCCAGCCATGGTGACATGTAGGAAGAGGGATATTGTGCAGCCTGGGTGGGGGCGCTGAGGGATCAGATTACAGCTCTAGGGGAAGAAGCAGAGTATGATACACAGTGCAGCTTTCTAGTAAGTATAAATCTCACTTGAGCTGGATTCACAGTTGCACTGCTTAGTACTGCGGTATCCCATCCTCCATATTCTATATACAGGAGATCAGGAAAATCCCCTGGCAGCTAGTCTGTGCCTGCAGCTGGGTAAACTGATGGAAAATGCAGGATACAGGCCACATAATGCCCAGAAATGGGTTATTCTTATTTATAGTTATTTATTGTTTTCTGACATCTGCAGCTTCTAGAAGATGCAGGAATTGTGCAATAATAATAAACCCCATACTGTGTGTGAGACAATGTTCTATTAATCACTTAGAGGACTCTGACGAGGGAGATCAATGGACCTCGCTCAATGTGCTGCATTGTCTTGATGACGCTGCTCCTGAGTGATGTGCTGGGAAACCACGCGGTGCCGCCTCCGACGGGACGCCCAGCGAGAAGGAGACCGTCGTGCCCTTGAGGCTGCACAGTTATGGGGACTGTGGATTGTCTTGATGATTCCTCTGATCGGGGAACATCTGCAGCGTCTGCGGCTTGGATATCCGCACCACATCCAGCTGAGTCATTGGATGCACGGCGGCGTCACTGCAGCGAGGTTACAATGACTTTACATTTGCTGCACTGACTGTGCTTTCCGGAGGACTGACTCTTAGCTTTATCAGTGGGTGGCGCTGTACGGTGGCTCAGTGGTTAGCACTGTATACGGTGGCTCAGTGGTTAGCACTGTATACGGTGGCTCAGTGGTTAGCACTGTATGGTGGCTCAGTGGTTAGCACTGTATACGGTGGCTCAGTGGTTAGCACTGTTTATGGTGGATCAGTGGTTAGCACTGTATACGGTGGCTTAGTGGTTAGCACTGTATATGGTGGCTCAGTGGTTAGCACTGTATATGGTGGCTCAGTGGTTAGCACTGTATACGGTGGCTCAGTGGTTAGCACTGTATACGGTGGCTCAGTGGGTGGCGCTGTACGGTGGCTCAGTGGTTAGCACTGTATATGGTGGCTCAGTGGTTAGCACTGTATACGGTGGCTCAGTGGTTAGCACTGTAAATGGTGGCTCAGTGGTTAGCACTGTATATGGTGGCTCAGTGGTTAGCACTGTATATGGTGGCTCAGTGGTTAGCACTGTATATGGTGGCTCAGTGGTTAGCACTGTATGGTGGCTCAGTGGTTAGCACTGTATATGGTGGCTCAGTGGTTAGCACTATATATGGTGGCTCAGTGGTTAGCACTGTATACGGTGGCTCAGTGGTTAGCACTGTATATAGTGGCTCAGTGGTTAGCACTGTATACGGTGGCTCAGTGGTTAGCACTGTATGGTGGCTCAGTGGTTAGCACTGTATACGGTGGCTCAGTGGTTAGCACTGTATACGGTGGCTCAGTGGTTAGCACTGTATACGGTGGCTCAGTGGGTGGCGCTGTACGGTGGCTCAGTGGTTAGCCCTGTACGGTGGCTCAGTGGTTAGCACTGTATATGGTGGCTCAGTGGTTAGCACTGTATACGGTGGCTCAGTGGTTAGCACTGTATATGGTGGCTCAGTAGTTAGCACTGTATACGGTGGCTCAGTGGTTAGCACTGTATATGGTGGCTCAGTGGTTAGCACTGTATACGGTGGCTCAGTGGTTAGCACTGTATATGGTGGCTCAGTGGTTAGCACTGTATATGGTGGCTCAGTGGTTAGCACTGTATATGGTAGCTCAGTGGATAGCACTGTATATGGTGGATCAGTGGTTAGCACTGTATATGGTGGCTCAGTGGTTAGCACTGTATATGGTGGCTCAGTGGTTAGCACTGTATGGTGGCTCAGTGGTTAGCACTGTATATGGTGGCTCAGTGGTTAGCACTGTATGGTGGCTCAGTGGTTAGCACTGTATACTGGTGGCTCAGTGGTTAGCACTGTATAGTGGTCGGGTTAGCACTGTATGGGCTCAGTGGTTAGCACTGTATACGGTGGCTCAGTGGTTAGCACTGTATATGGTGGCTCAGTGGTTAGCACTGTATATGGGTGGCTCAGTGGTTAGCACTGTATATAGTGGCTCAGTGGTTAGCACTGTATACGGTGGCTCAGTCGGTTTAGCACTGTATACGGTGGCTCAGTGGTTAGCACTGTATACGGTGGCTCAGTGGTTAGCACTGTATATGGTGGCTCAGTGGTTAGCACTGTATATGATGGCTCAGTGGTTAGCACTGTATATGGTGGCTCAGTGGTTAGCACTGTATACGGTGACTCAGTGGTTCAGCACTGTATACGGTGGCTCAGTGGTTAGCAGTGTATATGGTGACTCAGTGGTTAGCACTGTATATGGTGGCTCAGTGGTTAGCACTGTATATGGTGGCTCAGTGGTTAGCACTGTATACGGTGGCTTAGTGGTTAGCATTGTATACGTGGTCTCAGTGGTTAGCACTGTATATGGTGGCTCAGTGGTTAGCACTGTATAGGTGGCTCAGTGGTTAGCACTGTATATGGTGGCTCAGTGGTTAGCACTGTATATGGTGGCTCAGTGGTTAGCACTGTATATGGTGGCTCAGTGCTTAGCACTGTACTAGTGGCTCAGTGGTTAGCACTGTATATGGTGGCTCAGTGGTTAGCACTGTATACGGTGGCTCAGTGGTTAGCACTGTATATGGTGGCTCAGTGGTTAGCACTGTATATGGTGGCTCAGTGGTTAGCACTGTATATGGTGGCTCAGTGGTTAGCACTGTATATGGTGGCTCAGTGGTTAGCACTGTATATGGTGGCTCAGTGGTTAGACTGTATACGGTGGCTCAGTGGTTAGCACTGTATACGGTGGCTCAGTGGTTAGCATCTGTATACGGTGGCTCAGTGGTTAGCACTGTATATGGTGGCTCAGTGGTTAGCACTGTATTGGTGGCTCAGTGGTTAGCACTTATATGGTGGCTTAGTGGTTAGCACTGTATACGGTGGCTCAGTCGGTTAGCACTGTATATGGTGGATCAGTGGTTAGCACTGTATATGGTGGCTCAGTGGTTAGCAGTGTATGGTGGCTCAGTGGTTAGCACTGTATATGGTGGCTCAGTGGTTAGCACTGTATGGTGGCTCAGTGGTTAGCACTGTATATGGTGGCTCAGTGGTTAGCACTGTATATGGTGGCTCAGTGGTTAGCACTGTATATGGTGGCTCAGTGGTTAGAACTGTATAGGTGGCTCAGTGGTTAGCACTGTATATGGTGGCTCAGTGGTTAGCACTGTATATGGTGGCTCAGTGGTTAGCACTGTATAGGTGGCTCAGTGGTTAGCACTGTATATGGTGGCTCAGTGGTTAGCACTGTATATGGTGGCTCAGTGGTTAGCACTGTATGGTGGCTCAGTGGTTACACTGTATACGGTGGCTCAGTGGTTAGCACTGTATATGGTGGCTCAGTGGTTAGCACTGTATATGTGGCTCAGTGGTTAGCACTGTATGGTGGCTCAGTGGTTAGCACTGTATACGGTGGCTCAGTGGTTAGCACTGTATATGATGGCTACAGTGGTTAGCACTGTATATGGTGGCTCAGTGGTTAGCACTGTATGGTGGCTCAGTGGTTAGCACTGTATATGGTGGCTCAGTGGTTAGCACTGTATATGGTGGCTCAGTGGTTAGCACTGTATATGGTGGCTCAGTGGTTAGCACTGTATACGGTGCTCAGTGGATAGCACTGTATATGGTGGCTCAGTGGTTAGCACTGTATATGGTGGCTCGGCGGTTGGCACTACAGTTTTGCAGCACTGGGATCCTGGGTTCAATTCCCACCATGGACGACATCTGTAAGGAGTTTGTAGGTTCTCCCCGGGTTTCTTTAGTTTCCTCCGGGTTCACCGTTTTCCTCCCACACTCCAAAGACGTACGGATAGGGAATATAGATTGTGAGCCCCAATGGGTACAGGGATGGCAATAAAGTGTAATGAAAGAATAAATATTTAATATCATGTACTTGTTTCTGGGTGACCCCTTCTTCGTAGGCTGAAACGTTGGCCACGTTGGTTGTCTTCCAGTTTTAGTCCCTCCATAGCTCAATCTTTCCTATTTTCACCTACAGTTGTGGCCAAAAGTATTGACACCCCTGCAATTCTGCCAGATAATACTCAGTTTCTTCCTGAAAATGATTGCAATCACAAATTCTTTGCTATTATTATCTTCATTTAATTTGTCTTCAATGAAAAAAACACAACAAGAATTGTCCTAAAGCCAAATTGGATCTAATTCCACCAAGCATAAAAAAGAGGGTGGACAAAAGTATTGGCACTGTTAGAAAAATCATGTGATGCTTCTCTAATTTGTGTAATTAACAGCACCTGTAACTTACCTGTGGCACCTAACAGGTGTTGGCAATAACTAAATCACACTTGCAGCCAGTTGACATGGATTAAAGTTGACTCAACCTCTGTCCTGTGTCCTTGTGTGTACCACATTGAGCATGGAGAAAAGAAAGAAGACCAAAGAACTGTCTGAGGACTGGAGAAACCAAATTGTGAGGAAGCATGAGCAATGTCAAGGCTACAAGTCCATCTCCAAAGACCTGAATGTTCCTGTGTCTACCGTGCGCAGTGTCATCAAGAAGTGTAAAGCCCATGGCACTGTGGCTAACCTCCCTAGATGTGGACGGGAAAGAAAAATTGACGAGAGATTTCAACGCAAGATTGTGCGGATGGTGGATAAAGAACCTCGACTAACATCCAAACAAGTTCAAGCTGCCCTGCAGTCCGAGGGTACAACAGTGTCAACCCGTACTATCCGTCGGTGTCTGAATGAAAAGGGACTGTATGGTAGGAGACCAAGGAAGACCCCACTTCTTACCCCGAGACATAAAAAAGCCAGGTTGGAGTTTGCCAAAACTTACCTGAGAAAGCCTAAAACGTTTTGGAAGAATGTTCTCTGGTCAGATGAGACAAAAGTAGAGCTTTATGGGCAAAGGCATCAACATAGAGTTTACAGGGGAAAAAAGAGGCATTCAAAGAAAAGAACACGCTCCCTACAGTTAGACATGGTGGAGGTTCCCTGATGTTTTGGGGTTGCTTTGCTGCCTCTGGCACTGGACTGCTTGACCGTGTGCATGGCATTATGAAGTCTGAAGACTACCAACACATTGTGCAGCATAATGTAGGGCCCAGTGTGAGAAAGCTGGGTCTCCCTCAGAGCTCATGGGTCTTCCAGCAGGACAATGACCCAAAACACACTTCAAAAGCACTAGAAAATGGTTTGAGAGAAAGCACTGGAGACTTCTAAGGTGGCCAGCAATGAGTCCAGAACTGAATCCCATAGAACACCTGTGGAGAGATCTAAAAATGGCAGTTTGGAGAAGGCACCCTTCAAATATCAGGGACCTGGAGCAGTTTGCCAAAGAAGAATGGTGTAAAATTCCAGCAGAGCATTGTAAGAAACTCATTGATGGTTACCGGAAGCGGTTGATCGCAGTTATTTTGGCTAAAGGTTGTGCAACCAAGTATTAGGCTGAGGGTGCCAATACTTTTGTCCGGCCCATTTTTGGAGTTTTGTGTGAAATGATCAATGTTTTGCTTTTTGCTTCATTCTCTTTTGTGCTTTTTCATTGAAGACAAATTAAATGAAGATAATAATACCAAAGAATTTGTGATTGCAATCATTTTCAGGAAGAAACTGAGTATTATCTGACAGAATTGCAGGGGTGGCAATACTTTTGGCCACAACTGTAGAAAAACATATGTATACTTGTAACTATAAACATAATCCTTCTCCGGATGTTAAAGGGACAGTGACGTAAATAACATTGAAATCTGAGTTGCAGTGGACAAATAGAGGAGCGGTGCTACTTATAGCGAGTGCTCCGGTTCCAGGAGGACGATGGTGGCGTAACATCTTTATTGGTTTTTTTCTTTTTCAGCAATAATCCCATTATTGGACCTTTTTACTGATGAACGTCTCTTGCAGAATGTGATATAATAAATGTTTCATCCCATTAAAGACCCCACAGTGGTGTGATGGGGGCTCATTGTGGTGGGAACAGATGGTGTCTGCATTACCAGGAGACTAAACAGACGGCGCAGGGTCCCCGGGCCCCTCCAAACCCTGCGACTTGTGTTCACTTCTCATTATGACGGTCACAAATGTATAAAAGGCTCCGAATGGAAAACTATTGTAGGAATCACTGATGGGACGATGTATATCTATTATATAATTGCCGTAGCGACTTCCGTGGCTTTGTTCGCGTGGCTTGGCACTTTCTCCAGGACACTCTCTCTCTCTCTCTCTCTCTCTCTCTCTCTCCTTACATTGCATTATATGACATTCCCATATGACATTACATTACAGGACATCAAGGCGTCACCCACCGACCCTTGCAGACCTCAGTCTGGTTCTAAAGACGGCTATCACCGTCTATCACCCTGACAGGGGTCATTCCCCATCCTAGTGCACACGAGTCATCACACATGGCACTTTTACATAAGCCATCACATAGTAACAGGAACCCTGTCACTCAGTACACACAAGACCTCCATGGATCCACCGGGATCTAGGACACTACATCTGTATCAACGGGACTATATCATGACTCACTCAGTCTGTCCCAAAGTCGGCTGTGACCGCCTGGCCCTTGAGCCGTACTCGGTCTCTCACACCGCACATATGACCGCCTGGCCCTTGAGCCATCCTCGGTCCTCATCACACATATGACCGCCTGGCCCTTGAGCCATCCTCGGTCCTCATCACACATATGACCGCCTGGCCCTTGAGCCATCCTCGGTCCTCATCACACATATGACCGCCTGGCCCTTGAGCCATACTCGGTCTCTCACACCGCACATATGACCGCCTGGCCCTTGAGCCATCCTCGGTCCTCATCACACATATGACCGCCTGGCCCTTGAGCCATCCTCGGTCCTCATCACACATATGACCGCCTGGCCCTTGAGCCATACTCGGTCTCTCACACCGCACATATGACCGCCTGGCCCTTGAGCCATCTCGGTCCTCATCACACATATGACCGCCTGGCCCTTGAGCCATCCTCGGTCCTCATCACACATATGACCGCCTGGCCCTTGAGCCATCCTCGGTCCTCATCACACATATGACCGCCTGGCCCTTGAGCCATCCTCGGTCCTCATCACACATATGACCGCCTGGCCCTTGAGCCGTCCTCGGTCCTGGACACTTGCTGGCATGCACGCATCTTTGTGCCACCGGCATGGAGCTGGCAGGCTCCCATCACTTCCCCCACCGGGGACGGATCACTTCCAGCACCTCCTCACATGGCAGTGGTCTGGGCTTCTGACTCCCATCGTCCTCCCTTCACGCAGACACCTGGCAGGTTCTTATCCAGGCTGCCTCACCCACAGCTGCAACACAGTGAGTCAATCAGCACATCTTCACTCACACCACAGACCTGAGATGTGATTAACCCCTGTGCACCATTCAGGTTTAGCCCAGCAAAGCACTCATCCCCACAGGTTCAGCCGCTCATTAAACTCATGAATGTATCGGATCTTCAGCACTCACACTCAGCTGTTTTACTCAGCTCATGAAAATCCTTCAGCTGTTAACCCCCTGTACACCGGACAGGTTTCACACAGCACACACAATCAGGAAAACCGGCCCAGGTGAACAGAGACCTGCATTGATAACCCGTGTGATGCACCCGGCCAGGGGCCACATCACCACACCTCACTTTCTCCGCACTTCACTCACTTTGTCCGCACACATACACACACACACACACACATACTCCGCTATACTTACCACCAGCCCTGCATCAGCCGCCTAGATCCCCGAGATGACATGTCGCCGCCTCCGAACTACTCGATCGAATATCGCATCCAAAAAGTTTTCGCCAAACTTCCCGGACGCCATATTGGGGTCCAAAATCGTCCGCTGGCGCCGACATGTCAACTCAGGGTCCAGC
>JARQOC010000267.1:0-20953 GCA_033576535.1 Allobates femoralis
CAGCAGACCCGCGCCGAGCAGGGCGATCCGGCAGCGGCGTCCCTCTTAACCATGGAGGGGGATGCTGACTACTGGCGGGATGCTTTCACCCGGCTCCGCCAAGAGCTGGAACAGACCCTGACTTGGGTGTGTAGGCGGTGGAGTGCCGAGCGGACATTTGAACTGTCCTCAAAGAGAACGACCTGCGAGGCACCGAAGGCGGTGGTAGCCGAATGAGCAGTTGAAGAATACGGCGCCTCTCTGCCACCCGTTGCTACACCCATCCAGACCCGGGACATGGGAGTCCAGACTGAACTGCCGACTTCACCACCGTCCCGGGCCAGCAGTTGTTTCCGGCTGGAGGCAGCATAGACGTCCCCACCGCACCAGATGTGGAAGTCGAGGTGGACTTCGACGAGGAACCAGAGGGAGCCTCGGGAGGGAGTACTCCAGAAGCGGCGTGGTGGACCGCGTGGCAGTGGTAGAGTTCCCGCCATCTTGAGCACCGCGGAGACACGAGTCACTCTGCGAGCCCCAGCTAGTGGCTCCCCACCACCACAGTACTAGTCACTGGAATGCACCCGGCCAGCCACGGATGAAAGAGACCAGGTGGTGATGCAGAGGTGACGAGAGGAATGGTACCAGCGGGAGCAAGCAACATGGAGATTCCCGAGGAAGCTAGAGCTCAGACCCCACTTCCAAGAGAACTCAGGAAAACAGGAATAGTTGTATCCATCTATCAGGAGGACGGTTGGTGTTTCCTAAGAGAACCTGGACTACTGGACAATGCCTTCTTTTCCCGGCAGGATGTAGAGTCTTATCTACGGAAGGGACATCCACGGTGAGATCTGTACAGAGGTGAGGAGGTGACTTATGAACTTACCCCGGCCCGTTAGGCTGGTTTGCCATCAGGATCGCACACTGCCCAGATAGCCCCCGTTAAACTGTAAGACATTACCCTGTATATAGCCCTTACCTTTCCAGATACCAATGCCCTTTATTTTGAAACTTTCCCCTTTTACAAACCCTGAATAACATGTTTTCCCTACTCTGAAGACTCAAAGACTCTTATTTGAATTGTCTTTCCCCTGTTTAATAATGTGTGCTGTGTGAGCAGCGGCCCAGTGGTGATAACACACACTGGACTGTGCTGGACTAGAGATTACCGCTGGGCCTGCAGAGTTAGTACCGGTCCCGTTGGGCCAAGATGAATAATGTTTTGTGTGCAGAGTTATGGTGCAACCGGAGAGTTACAACTTTGCCAACAGGTGGCCCGAGAACCGTGGGGTCTGATAACTACTAACTGCTGCAATGTCTGTATATGTATATATTATATGAGAAACGTTTAAAGTAATGAGCCTCCCAGTAATGGGAAGAAACCTAAGCTTGCTTAATTGTAAATAGTTACCCGTTGATGTTGAATATAACAAGAAAATGCTTTTTCACTTCCGGTAGACAAGTGCTAATACTCGCGGACGAGTATATTCAATCAAGGGGGTATGTGGCGCCCGCTATGCAGGCGTCACAGAGGGGTACTGCACCCTTAAAGAGGTGCAGATACTCCAGCTGCAAGGGGATTCTAGGATGGTGGGTGGAACCCATGCAACAGCACTCCCACACTAATTACACAAGTGGGAGGTACCCGGGGGAATAAAATCACCTCTAGGGGGAAGAGAGTGGAGACGAGACAAGCAGGCAGACAGGGAGTCTGGAACAGACAAGGACCAAAAGATATCAGCACTGAACTATTCATGTACAAGCTGATCATGGAAAAGGGTGTGCAGGACATTTTCCCAAATATTGAGATAGCTGTAAGGATATAACTAGTTTTGATGGTAACAATCTGCAGTGGTGGCGTTCCTTCTCAAAACTCAAATTAATTGAAAACCGATTAAGGACATCCATGAAGCAGGAACGACTTGTAAATATTGGCATCATCGAGCATCGAGTCAGATCTACTAAGGGAATTGAACTTTAGTGACATCATTAGTGATTTTGCACACGAAAATCAAGAAAAGTGCCTGGATTGTAAAAAAAAGAATGATTTTACCTGAATTACTCTGCGGAAATGATTTTTGTAAATAAACCTGCGTTTGTTTCATTTTGTGTTTTTGCATTACATATTGCAACACTTTGAAAAATGGGCCCCCCTCCACAATGGGCCCTGGGCCACCCACCTCTTAAATCCGGCCTTGTATACAGTATACCAGTATGGGGGACATATATACCTTTAAGGGACCCAGAACAGGGGATATTAGTACAGAACTTGGAGAAAATACCCCTATAATAGCGTCAGCAGCAGACCTCCCCCTCAAAACAATGTGTCATGATCATATTCTTTGCTTCAATATTTTTTCTATTTTCCTCCTTTAAAACCTTGGTACGTCTTACGGTCTGATGAATCTTATACTCCATAAAATACGGTAAAGTGGAGCCAATACCAAAAGAACCAAAAATATATCATGAAATGTCAGAGATGTTGTGGAGCAGAAAATACATGTTGCCAGTGGTGGAGGGACATATCCCAAATAAAGGCGGCCAATCATAAGGGGACATATCAGAGATGTCGGAGGTCCAGCACTAGTTATACTTGGGAACCATATAGATGGCGCATGCGCAGCCTCAGTGCCTCATCATGGTGGAGCTTCCGCCTACTGGACTCGATCATGGTGCAGTGTCACAATGGTTTACTTTTCCAAAAAATCAAGTGTTTTTATTAGAGTTTTCCAGTAGGGAATGCAGCCCCTTCATCCCAACCACAAACATCCCCCATACATATATAACACATGGAATAAGCTCAGATATAAATAAATAGAATGCTGGGTACAGACATTGTATTAATGCTCTCAGCAGAGAGGCATTCAAGTAATTCCCCAAGAACATAATCCTGCTCCAGAATCTGAGTTTAGTAAAGGTTAAGTTTTAACTTCTCATCATATTTCGTGCTATTTAAACGTTTGTGCCCGGCCTGATCTAGACCTTACATTGGATCAGAACAGGCGGCAACTCCACCTAGCTTCATTACATTGGTATATAGATACCTGTCTACATTTGGTGAATATTCTGCTTCCCCTTGAGATCTAGGGTTTTCCTTGTTACCAGAATTGTTACTAAGGGTGTGTGCCACAGGAAGGTTTTGCTGCGTTTGAGATCAGGTTTTATGTAAATTTATGCTAATCTAATCCTGAGTTTTTGGTTTCCAGCAAAACCTATGTGATCAGGGAAAAGCTTTCACACACATTGGTTTTTGTTTGCTGCATTTTTGTTTTCCAGCAAAACCTATGATTCTAGGATTAGCTCCCAACACATTGGTTTTTGTTTGGTGAAGAAAGTGGAAACACCTCAGGTTTTGCTGTGTTTTAAGGTGGGTTTACACGTTGCGATATCGGCGTCCAATTTCAATGAAAAGTCACGTGGTTCGATCGTTGGAGCCGATATCGTTCCTGCGTTGTATGGTGTGAACGTCCAATACGATGCAGGAACGATGTCAATGCGATATCGGGGATGAATGAGCGCTATTCAATGCTCCGATATTGACTGGAGATTGGAGCCGGATCGTGCTGTGTGACAGCCCAACTCCGATGTGAAGTTCAACGTCACCCATTCACTCCCATGTTAAATGGTCGTTCCTGGGTTGGGGGGCGTAGACATCGTACGGACGTTGGATTCCTAAATCGCAACGTGTAAACCTCCGATGCGATGCGGGAGAAACATGCACTAAATGCGCGCTCCCGCGCCATTGAATTGCGATATCGCAACGATATTGAAACGTGTAAACCCACCCTTAGAAAGAAGGAGCATGTCAATTCTTTGCTGAACTTTTGCTAAAGTGGAAACACCTGTGGTATCTCCATTTTCTGCAGAGAAAAAAAAGTGTGTGTGTGTGTGTGTGTGTGTGTGTGTGTGTGTGTGTGTGTGTGTGTGTGTGTGTGTGTGTGTGTGTGTGTGTGTGTGTGTGTGTGTGTGTGTGTGTGTGTGTGTGTGTGTGTGTGTGTGTGTGTGTGTGAAAGCTTTTCCCTGATCACATAGGTTTTGATGGAAACCAAAGACTCAGGATTCAGGTAATAGGGAAGAAAATGGTGTGTCACAGTCCGCGCTGCCACGATCATTCACTCCAAAGAAAAGCACATGAAGATGGAACTTCAAAACGAACTCCTTTATTTCCTCCTGCCTCCGCAAAACCTGATCTCAAACGCAGCAAAACCTTCCTGTGGGCACACACCCTAAAGGTGGCTTCACACCAGGCGACGTCGCTAGCGACATCGCCGAAAAAGTGACGTCACAGCGATGTCGCTAGCGACGTCGCGCTGTGTAAATGAGCGACGCGACTGCATTTTATCGCCGGTCGCAGGTTGACAGGTTTACGGGAAGAACCGTAAACCTGTCAACCTGCGACTAGTGATTAGGCTGGATCGCGCCGTGTGACATTGCCAGAGCGATGTCGCACGGCGATCCAGCCTATACCGCAGCGTTGCTGCGGATCGCTCGCTGGGCTAAGCCCAGCCCAGCGAGCGATGTCACCGCCCGCATCGCTGCGGCATCGCCGGCCGCAGCGAGGCCGTGTGACAGCTGGCCAGCGACGTCGGAAGCGAGCGGGCACCCGCGCATCGCTTCCGACGTCGCTGGTCACATCGCGCTGTGTGACGGGACCATAACTCCTGTATCTCCTCCTAGAGAATATACACAGAAATGAATAGTTCCTTATCTTTAGTGTATTATCAATGCTCAGGGTTTTTGCATGTACCTGTCACATCCATGTAATGCTTATAGTGCAGTTTTTCTTTGTCCTAGAAATTAGAGCCTTGGTCCTATCTACTATATAATTGTCTAATGGCCACGTCCGTCTGAGGCCGAAATCGTGCGCCGCAGACTGAAGTGGCCAGTATGCAAAAGAGCCGTGCGGTGCAGCTCTCCTCAAAGCCCCCCTGTTCCTCCTGCCTGCGCTCCCTGCGGCCCCCCCGCTCCACCCCCACATCTTCTGTCCTCCAACCTACCCCCCCCCCTCCGGTGTCACCCCCGCCTGGCATTACCAGGATGCATTGCTGAAGGCTTCAGGAAGAGACTGTGTGGAGCTGGTCATGTGACAGGGCGGGCTGATGAGACTTCACACAGGCTGTGTCACATGATCAGCTCCACAGAGTGAGAGTGTCTTCCTGGAGTCTTCAGCAGCTGCCATCGGTAATGCCAGGCAGGGGTGACAACGGAGGGGGGGGATGAGGGGGAGGACGCAGCACAGGGAAGATGTAGAGTGGTGCAGGGAGTCAGGTACAGAGACAGGGGGTGCAAGGGGACAGGCACGGGGGTGCAAGGAGACAGGCACAGAATCAGGGGGCACAGGTGGACAGGCAAATGTGCAGGGGGACAGGCAGAAAGGCGAAGGGGGACAGGCAGAGAGGCAGGGGGGCACAGGAGACAGGCACAGAGACAGGGATGTGCAGGGTGACAGGCACAGAGACAGGGGCACAGGCACAGAGACAGGGGGCGCAAGGGGACAGTTACAGAGGAAGGGGGACAGGCATGGGGGCGCAACGAGACAGGCACAGAATCAGGGGGGACATGCAGAGGTGCAAGGGGACAGGCAGAGGCAGGAGACAGGCCCAGAGGCAGGGGAACAGAGCCAGGGTGGCACAGGGAAGCAGGGACAGTCACAGAGGCAGGGGGGCACAAGGGGACAGGCTCAGTGGCAGGGAGGCACTGACACAGAGGCAGGGGGGCACAGGGGGACAGGCACAGAGGAAGGGGGGGTGCAGGGGGACAGCCACAGAGGCAGAGGGGAGCAGTGAGAGAGGCTGGGGGACAGGTACAGAGACAGGGGCACAAGGGGACAGGCACCGAGGCAGGGAACAGGCATGGGAGCGCAAGGGGACAGGCAGAGAGGCACATGGGACAGGCAGAGAGGCAGGGGGACAGGCAGAGAGACAGGGGCACAGGCACAGAGACAGGGGGTGCAAGGGGACAGTCACAGGCAGGGGGACAGGCATGGGGGTGCAAGGAGACAGGCACAGAATCAGGGGGGCAGGCAGAGAGGCAGGGGGCGCAGGAGACAGGCACAGAGACAGGGATGTGCAGGGTGACAGCCACAGAGGCAGGGGGGCACTGGGACAGCCACAGAGGCAGGGGGGCACAAGGGGACAGGCTCAGTGCTAGGGGGGCACAGGGGGACAGGCACAGAGGAAGGGGGGGGCGCAGGGGATAGCCACAGAGGCAGGGGGAGCAGTCAGACAGGCAGGGGGACAGGCACAGAGATAGGGGGCAAAAGGGGACCGTCTGAGAGGCAGGGGGCACAGGGAGACAGGCACCAAGGCAGGGGATAGGCATGGGAGCTCAAGGGGACAGGCATAAAGACAGGGATGTGCAGGGGGACAGGCACAGAATCAGGGGGACACAGGGGGACAGGCAGAGAGGAAGAGGGGTGCAGGGAGCCAGGCACAGAGACAGGGACGTGCAGGGAGACAGGCACAGAGGCAAGATGGGGGGGGAGGTGCAGTGGGACAGCCACAGAGGCAGGGGGCACAAGGGGGCAGGCTGAGTGGCAGGGGGACAGGCAGGGGGGCACAGGGGGACAGGCACAGAGGTAGGGGGGGTGCAGGGAGAGAGGCAGGGGGACAGGCATAGAGGCAGGGGGACAGGCAAAGGTGCAGGGGGACAGGCAGAGAGGCAGGGGGACAGGCACAGAAGCAGGGGGGGGCACAGAGGGAAAGACAGAGAGGCAGGGGGGTGCAGGGAGGCAGGCACAGAAGCGGGGGGGCGAGGGGGACAGCCACAGAGGCAGGGGGGCACAAGGGGACAGCCTGAGTGGCAGGGCGACAGGCAGGGGGCACAGGCACAGAGGCAGGGGGTACAGGGGGACAGGCATAGAGGAAGGTGGTGGCAGGGAGACAGGCACAGAGGCAGGGGGACAGGCACAGAGGCAGGGGGACAGGCAAAGGCGCAGGGGGACAGGCACAGAGGCATGAGACGCAGGGGGACAGGCACAGAGGCAGGGGGACAGGCACAGAAGCAGGGGGCGCAGGGAGACAGGCACAGAGGCGCAAGAAGATAGGCAGAGAGGCACAGGGGGACAGGTATAGAGGCAGGGGGACAGGCACAGAGGCAGGAAGCATAGGGAGACAGGCACAGAGGCGCAAGGGGATAGCCAGAGAGGTGCAGGGGGACAGGCATAGAGGCATGGAAACAAGCATAAAGCCAGGGGGCGCAGGGGACAGGCATAGAGACAGTTGGGCGCAGGGAAACAGGCATAGAGGCAGGGGCGCAGACGGAGGAGACCGCGCAGATGGGGGAGACAGGCACAGAGACGAGAGACAGCGCAAACACACCACCCTTCCGATGCGATAACAGGAGAAACAGGAGTGAGGACAAGAGGAGAGGCATAAAAGCGGGAACAGCAATAGCAGTGACAGGAGGAGAGACGGAGGAGCGGGGACACGAGGAGCGGTGACAGGAAAAGCGATGACAAGAGGAGACAAGGAGGAACAGTGACAGGAGGAGACACGGAGAAGCGGTGACAGGAGGAGAGATGGAGGAGCGGGGACAGGAGGAGCGGTGACAGGAGGAGAGATGGAGGAGCGGGGACAGGAGGAGCGGTGACAGGAGGAGAGATGGAGGAGTGTTGGCAGGAGGAGAGACTGCAGGAGGAGCGGTGACAGGAAGAGCTGTGACAGGAGGAGAGACGGAGGAGCGGTGGCAGGAGGAGTGGTGACAGCAGGAGCGGTGACAGGACGAGCGGTGACAGGAAGAGAGACGGAGGAGCGGGAACAGGAGAAGCAGGGACAGGAGAAGACATGGAGGAGCAGGGACAGGAGGAGCAGTGACAGGAGGAGAGACGGAGGAACGGGGACACGAGGAGCGGTGACAGGAGGAGAGATGGAGGACCGGGGACAGGAGGAGAGATGGAGGAATGGGGACAGGAGGAGCAGTGACAGGAGGAGAGACAGAGGAGCGGTGACAGGAAGAGCGGTGACAGGAGGACAGATGGAGGAGCGAGGACAGGGGGAGCGGTGACAAGAGAAGAGACGGAGCAGCGGTGACAGGAGTAGCGGTGACAGAAGGAGCAGAGACAGGAGGAGAGACGGAGGAGCGGTGGCAGAAGGAGCGGGGACAGGAGGACAGATGGAGGAACAGGGACAGGAGGAGAGACAGAGGAGCGGTGACAGGAGTAGTGGTGACAGGAGGAGAGACAGAGTAGTGGTGACAGGAGGAGTGGGGACAGGAGGAGAGACGAAGAAGCGGTGACAGGAAGAGCGGTGACAGGAGGAGAGACGGAGGAGTGGTGACAGCAGGAGCGGTGACAGGACGAGCAGTGACAGGAAGAGAGACGGAGGAGCAGGAACAGGAGAAGCAGGGACAGGAGGAGACATGGAGGAGCGGGGACAGGAGGAGAGACGGAGGAGCGGGGACACAAGGAGTGGTGACAGGAGGAGAGATGGAGGAGCGGTGACAGGAGGAGAGATGTAAGAGCGGGAACAGGAGGAGAGATGGAGGAACGGGGACAGGAGGAGAGGTGACAGGAGGAGAGACAGAGTAGTGGTGACAGGAGGAGTGGGGACAGGAGGAGAGACGGAGGAGCAGTGACAGGAAGAGCGGTGACAGGAGGAGAGACGGAGGAGTGGTGGCAGGAGAGTGGTGACAGCAGGAGCGGTGACAGGACGAACAGTGACAGGAAGAGAGACGGAGGAGCGGGAACAGGAGAAGCAAGGACAGGAAACATGGAGGAGCGGGGACAGGAGGAGCAGTGACAGGAGGAGAGACGGAGGAGCAGGGACACGAGGAACGGTGACAGGAGGAGAGATGGAGGAGCGGTGACAGGAGGAGAGATGGAAAAGCGGTGACAGGAGCAGGGACAAGAGGAACGATGGAGGAGCGGTGACAAGAGGAGAGACGAAGGCTCGGGGACAGGAGGAGAGATGGAGGAGCGGGGACAGGAGGAGCAGTGACAGGAGGAGAGACAGAGGAGCGGTGACAGGAAGAGCGGTGACAGGAGGACAGATGGAGGAGCGAGGACAGGGGGAGCAGTGACATCAGAAGAGACGGAGCAGCGGTGACAGGAGTAGCGGTGACAGAAGGAGCAGAGACAGAAGGAGCAGGGACAGAAGGAGCAGGGACAGAAGGAGCAGGGACAGAAGAAGCAGGGACAGGAGGAGAAATGGAGGAGCAGTGACAGGAGGAGAGGGGACAGGAGGACAGATGGAGGAACAGGGGACAGGAGGAGAGACAGAGGAGTGGTGACAGGAGAAGTGGGGACAGGAGGAGAGACGAAGTAGTGGTGACAGGAGGAGAGACAGAGGAGCGGTGACAGGAGGAGTGGGGACAAGAGGAGAGAGGAGAGTGGTGACAGGAGGAGCGGTGTAGTTCACTCACGTTGACTGAACAAGTTCTGTCAGTCACAGTATGTCACCTCCATACATATTCTAGAATACCCGATGCGTTAGAATTGGGCCACCATCTAGTGAGAAATAAAACCACATGCCTTGCTGATGTTTCCGTGTGTTTTATATCTTGGCCATATCAATCTATATATAAGCTGAACTTAAAATGGTTTTAGTGGCACATCCAAAACATCGGCTTCTACTGTGATTGTGCTGCTCTATTAGTTATTGTCTGTGTCCATATTATTTCTATATACACATTTACTATATACATATTATTTTTTTTTTCTCAGCAAGTTTAGTGTTGAGCAACCACTAATACCACAGAGTGGAAACATTAATTTAAGTAGACAATATGTATATAGGAAATGTGTATATAGAAATAATATGGACATAGACAATGAGTAGAAGCCGATGTTTTGGATGTGCCACTAAAACCATTTTAAGTTCAGCTTATATATAGATTGATATGGCCAAGATATAAAACACACGGAAACATCGGCAAGGCATGTGGTTTTATTTCTCATAGGACCAAGGCTCTAATTTCTAGGACAAAGAAAAACCGCACTATAAGCTTACATGGATATGACAGGTACATGCATAACCCTGAGCATTGATAATACACTAAAGATAAGGAACTATTCATTTCTGTGTATATTCTGTATATATTCTCTAGGAGGAGATACAGGAGTTAGTAACAATTCTGGTAACAAGGAAAACCCTAGATTTCAAGGGGAAACAGACTATTCACCAAATGTATACAGGTATCTATATATACCAATTAATGTCATACTTTGGATATAAATTTATCCTATAATTCACAATTCTAACGGATATAAAAACAAACCCCAGCAGCTAAAAGAAAGACAGAGAAATTTACAGGACCAAGAAACCCTCAAGTGAGAAGACGACGTAGAGGTAAGAAGTCACGGAATTTTAGGTTTATGTTCAATCACACAAGATTGGCGGAGACATTTATATACCGTATATATTTTTTAGATACCAGATACGGATATAAAGAACAACAACTAACTAAAGACTGGGATCCAATACAGAAGACTGTATATGGAACACATCTAGAAAGAGAATCTGCTCTATATAGGAAAAGGAATGCCCACACACAGGGGCAGAACTACCGTGTTGCAGCTGGTTCAGCTGCACCAGGGCCCCAACCACTAGGGCCCTTCAAGCCTGAAGGGGGCCCCCAGCCGACCCCCGTAACCCGACGTCAGAGGAGAGGAGGGTCAGCAGGAAGCAGAAGCTTCTGCTTCCCTTGCCTGATCCCGCCCCTCCTCTCCTCTGCTCCTCCGGGCTCCCGGGAACGGCGCGGCTCAGCAGGTAGGAGAGCTGCCACAAGCACTGCGCCGCCGCTGCCAGCACCAACCCCCCCCCCCTCGCTCCTCAAATGGCTGCACCACACCAGGGAATCCCCAAGGACCGCGCCGCCAGCATCCACCACACCATACCTCCCCGCCCAGGCCGCGCCCAGCATCCACCACCACACCATACCCCCCCCCCCCCTGCCCTCAACATGGGCTGCACCAGGTCCGCCACTGCCCACACATTTTAATGTGTCTAATAAACATCCGGTGAACGGTTAACCAGCACAATCTATCCTCATTTTAGTGATATAGTGGAGGGAATACATTAAGCCATTGATAAAGGGTTTGCGTGCGCTGGGACTCTACAACTATAGACTTTACAAAGAAAGCCGCGTTCTCCGACTCTGAAGTAAATTGCTCGGGTTTCCCGATCATGAACCCAATGGTCAATGTTTGTGCCGAATGTGAAATTGGTGAACATGAAGGTTCCCTCCTCTCTGGTCATGTATTGTCCTATGAAGCTTTCTGTTGTGTCACCAATTACAGATGAATTTATCCTCCCTCTTAGGCCTCGTTCACACATCAGTATTGTCGCCGTGTTCTGCATCAGTGTCTGTGTGCCAAAACACCGATACTGATCACAAACCCTGATGTGTGAATAAAGCCTTCATGGTCATACTTCAACAATCAGGGGGAGGGCACCGCTGGTGTAATAGATTATTAAGGGATCGCTAGGACATCCTATGTTTCTATAGGGAAGAAGAAAGGAGAATCTCATAGAAAGACAATTAAAAAGAAAGAGACAATGCAAATTCAAAAAGACAATACATTGTATTCAATCACAGAAAATCACATAGAAAACTACACAAGAAGTAAAAACAATTAAAATTGCCAACAATTAGCCTAATGCATTTTCCAACACAGATACATTTGGAGAATGACCCCCCCAGATCACCTGTGCAGAGTTTTCTTATTAAAAGAGCATCTTATAGTCTAGAAAATACAATACGTACTAAAATAATTTCCCTCTCCCATTTAAAGGGGCACTGTCAGGTCATTTTTCAGTATGATACTAATATTACCCTTGAATAGTGTCCGGACAGACCTCTTAAAAACATGTAAAATCATTATTGTACCGTTTGTAGTTTCCATGTTATCACCATTGTCAGACCCTGCAGGGAGCTGCTGCATTAGTCCTGTCCCATTATAAGCAGAGACGATTAGTCCTGTGCTGTATAAACTGTCAAGTAATTATGCTCTCCCTCTCAGCAGCCCTCTCCTCCCTATGTGCAGCTCCCTCCTCCCTCTGTGCAGCTCCCTCCTCCCTCTCTGCAGCTCCCTCCTCCCTACTCAGCAGCTCCCTCCTCTCCTCTCTGCAGCTCTCTCCTCTCTCTCTGCAGCTCCCTCCTCCCTCTCAGCAGCTCCCTCTTCCCTCTCAGCAGCTCCCTCCTCCCTCTCTGCAGCTCCCTCCTCCCTCTCTGCAGCTCCCTCCTCCCTCTCAGCAGCCCTCTCCTCCCTATGTGCAGCTCCCTCCTCCCTCTGTGCAGCTCCCTCCTCCCTCTCTGCAGCTCCCTCCTCCCTCTCAGCAGCTCCCTCCTCCCTCTCTGCAGCTCTCTCCTCTCTCTCTGCAGCTCCCTCCTCCTCTCATGCAGCTCCCTCTTCCCTCTCAGCAGCTCCCTCCTCCCTCTCTGCAGCTCCCTCCTCCTCTCAGCAGCTCCCTCCTCCTCTCAGCAGCTCCCTCCTCCCTCTCTGCAGCTCTCCCCTCCCTCTGCAGCTCCCTCCTCCCTCTGAGCAGCTCCCTCCTCCCTCTGAGCAGCTCCCTCCTCCCTCTGAGCAGCTCCCTCCTCCCTCTCTGCAGCTCCCTCCTCCCTCTCTGCAGCTCTCCTCCCTCTCTGCAGCTCCCTCCTCCCTCTGAGCAGCTCCCTCCTCCCTCTCTGCAGCTCCCTCCTCCTCTCTGCAGCTCTCTCCTCCCTCTCTGCAGCTCCCTCTCCCTCTGAGCAGTCCCTCCTCCCTCTGAGCAGCTCCCTCCTCCCTCTCTGCAGCCCCCTCCTCCCTCTCTGCAGCTCCCTCTTCCCTCTCTGCAGCTCCCTCCTCCCTCTCTGCAGCTCCCTCCTCCCTCTCTGCAGCTCCCTCTCCCTCTGAGCAGCTCCCTCCTCCCTCTGAGCAGCTCCCTCCTCCCTCTCGGCAACTCCCTCCTCCCTCTCTGAAGCTCCCTCTTTCCTCTCTGCAGCTCCCTCCTCCCCTCTCTGAAGCCCCTCTTCCCTTTCTGCAGCTCCCTCCTCCCTCTCTGCAGCTCTCTCCTCCCTCTCTGCAGCTCCCTCCTCCCTCTCGCAGCTCCCTCTTCCCTCTCTGCAGCTCCTCCTCCCTCTCAGCAGCTCCCTCCTCCCTCTCTGCAGCTCTCTCCTCCCTCTGCAGCTCCCTCCTCCCTCTCTACAGCTCCTTCCTCCCTCTCTGCAGCTCCCTTCCTCCCCTCTCTGCAGCTCCCTCCTCCCTCTCAGCAGCTTCCTCCTCCCTCTCTGCAGCTCCCTCCTCCCTCTGATGCAGCTCCCTCCTCCCTCTCTTGCAGCTCCCTCCTCCCTCTTGCAGCTCCCTCCTCCCTCTCTGCAGCTCCCTCCTCCCTCTCTGCAGCTCCCTTCCTCCCTCTCTGTCAGCTCCCTCCTCCCTCTCTGCAGCTCCCCCTCCCCTCCCCTCTCTGCAGCTCCCTCCTCCCTCCTCTGCAGCTCCCTCCTCCCTCTGTGCAGCTCCTCCTCCCTCTCTGCAGCTCCCTCCTCCCTCTGAGCAGCTCCCTCCCCCTCTCGGCAGCTCCCTCCTCCCTCTCTGAGCTCCCTCTTTCCTCTCTGCAGCTCCCTCCTCCCTCTCTGAGCTCCCTCTTCCCTTTCTGCAGCTCCCTCCTTCCTCTCTGCAGCTCTCTCCTCCCTCTCTGCAGCTCCCTCCTCCCTCTCGGCAGCTCCCTCCTCCCTCTCTGCAGCTCTCTCCTCCCTCTCTGCAGCTCCTCCTCCCTCTCGGCAGCTCCCTCCTCCCTCTCTGCAGCTCTCTCCTCCCTCTCTGCACTCCCTCCCTCTCCCTCTCGACAGCTCCCTCCTCCCTCTCTGCAGCTCTCTCCTCCCTCTCTGCAGCTCCCTCCTCCCTCTCTGCAGCTCCTTCCTCCCTCTCTGCAGCTCCCTCCTCCTCCTTCTCTGCAGCTCCCTCCTCCCTCTCAGCAGCTTCATCCTCCCTCTCTGCAGCTCCCTCCTCCCTCTGAGCAGCTCCCTCCTCCCTCTCTGCAGCTCCCTCCTCCCTCTCTGCAGCTCCCTCCTCCCTCTGAGCAGCTCCTCCTCCCTCTCTGCAGCTCCCTCCTCCCTCTCTGCAGCTCTCCTCCTCCCTCTCTGCAGCTCCCTCCACCCTCTCGGCAGCTCCCTCCTCCCTCTCTGCAGCTCTCTCCTCCCTCTCTGCAGCTCTCTCCTCCCTCTCTGCAGCTCCCTCCTCCCTCTCTGCAGCTCTCTCCTCCCTCTCTGCAGCTCTCTCCTCCCTCTCTGCAGCTCCCTCCTCCCTCTGTGCAGCTCCCTCCTCCCTCTGTGCAGCTCCCTCCTCCCTCTCTGCAGCTCCCTCCTCCCTCTCGGCAGCTCCCTTCTCCCTCTCGGCAGCTCCCTCCTCCCTCTCTGCAGCTCTCTCCTCCCTCTGTGCAGCTCTCTCCTCCCTCTCTGCAGCTCCCTCCTCCCTCTGTGCAGCTCCCTCCTCCCTCTCGGCAGCGTCAGGTTTCACTTACAGGAGGTCTGTTCTGTTGAGGACACGGAGGGAGAGAGCTATTACAGATCTGCCTTATCTAGACTCCATTTGTTTCTGTAAGCAGGAATCACTGTTGTGACAGTTTCTGTGTTGTAGTTCACCTCTTGTGATGCTGCACAAAGAGCAGAGAGGAGGATACAGCTCCCCACAGTGATCTCCTGTGCGGTAATGTGACAGGTATATTCATCCTATGGGGAGTGGACAGCAGAGAACTAAGTGGATCATTCACTGTGAGTGACAGATGGAATGAATCTCTTTATCTGAAGTTTACAGAAGATAGGAGGGAAATATAAATAAAAGAAATACATAATAGAGAGAGCTTAGAGGGAGGGATTAGAAAATATTATCAGTTACATGTGGATTTTTGACCTGACAGTTTTCCTTTAATTATACGACTATCTTAAGTTTTTTTTATACAATTTATCCGCACAATATATAATTTCTCCTAGTGCGACTTATTTTTGATGGTAACAAAACATGAATTTCCAGTAATTATTTTATCACATTTTAGTCATGATAATGGCTACTGCCTGTGTGAGTTCTCTGATGCCTGACAAGATATGATTTCTGTACAAAACATTTCCCACATTCTGAACATGAAAAAAGCTTCTCCCCTGTGTGAGTTCTCTGGTGAATAACAAGATCTGATTTCTCTACAAAACATTTCCCACATTCTAAACATGAAAAAGGCTTCTCCCCTGTGTGAGTTTTTTGGTGCCTAACAAGATGTGATTTATCTGCAAAACATTTCCCACATTCTGAACATGAAAAAGGCTTCTCGCCTGTGTGACCTCTCTGGTGAATAATAAAATCTGATTTATATGTAAAACATTTCTCACATTCTGAACATGAAAAAGGCTTCTCCCCTGTGTGAGTTTTCTGATGTCTAACAAGATATGATTTATTTGAAAAACATTTCCCACATTCTAAACATGAAAAAGGCTTCTCATCGGTGTGAGTTGTCTGGTGTATAACAAGATGTGATTTATCTGCAAAACATTTCCCACATTCTGAACATGAAAAAGGCTTCTCATCGTTGTGAGTTCTCTGGTGTTTAACAAGAACTGATTTACCTGCAAAACATTTCCCACATTCTGAACATGAAAAAGGCTTCTCCCCTGTGTGAGTTCTCTGGTGAATAACAAGATGTGATTTATATGTAAAACATTTCCCACATTCTGTACATGAAAAAGGCTTCTCCCCTGTGTGACTTCTCTGGTGTGTAACAAGATGTGATTTATCTACAAAACATTTCCCACATTCTGAACATGAAAAAGGCTTCTCCCCTGTGTGACTTCTCTGGTGTTTAATAAGATGTGATTTAGATGTAAAACATTTCACACATTCTGAACAAGAAAAAGGCTTCTCTCCTGTGTGACTTCTCTGATGTCTAACAAGATGTGATTTATCTGCAAAACATTTCCCACATTCTGAACATGAAAAAGGCTTCTCCCCTGTGTGACATCTCTGATGTCTAACAAAAAATGATTTATGTGTAAAACATTTCCCACATTCTGAACATGAATATGGCTTCTTCCCAGTATGATTTCTCTCATTACTAACAAGATCTGATTTCTGGTTAAAATGTTTCCCATACTTGGAACAAGAAAATCTAGTTTTCTCTGTGTGAATTTTTTGATGTTTAACAAAAGATGTTTCGCGGGGAAAACTATTTCCATATTCTGAAAGTGAAGTGGCTTCTTTGCTGTAAAATCAGTTTGTTTTTTAATGCCCCTTTTGTGACTTTTATTCTTCTTAGTAGTCTGTGATGATTCAGAAGATTGGACCTGTTTCATAGGATCAGATGATAGATCTTTGCTGTGAAGGGATGATGGGATATCTGGAGTAATGACATTCACATCAATTGTATCCTCTGTGGTTTCAAGTTCATCTGATTTATAAATTGAAGATGTCAGTTCTCCTTCTGATCTCCTGGTACGGTCATCTGAGAAGAATACATACAATTATTATTTTTGAATAAAATATACCCAAAATTAATATTTTAGAAAATTTCTACTTAAAATGTATGTCTTCTACATGTCTTCAACCTAGGGTCCCGGTTAGAAAACCATAACCTCAGCCTAGGAATTTAGGTTCTGGCTATCAGGGTAAAATTGTGTCATCATACTCTGCATGACCTCAGTCTAGTAGCTTCAGGTCCGACTAGAGTAGGACCAAAACTGGAAGATATTGTGCAGGAGTTCAACCTAGGATCCTAGGATTCGGCTGGATGAAACCCAGGTAGGGACAATTCGGTCACCTATCTACAGATTTGCTGTGCTCAGTCAGCATCCTAAGCTTGCCGCTACTCCTTTCTCAGAGGGTGCCCACCGAAAAATGGGTGCTACTCGATTGGTGTAGTTGGCGGTGGAAACCCTGAATATTTTGAGCCAGCAGAATGGTGAGACTCCGTTGCCTGTTACATTGTGTATTTTGCTTGATATGTATTATATGTCTTTGACTGTTGGAGATACAATAAAGTCTCACCATTGTGTGGTGCCTTCACCCTGTATTGTCTGAGTAGTGTTCCCCCCATGGTTAAGGAGTTCAGGCGATCATTTGTGATGAGCCCTAGTCCATTCAGTCTTTCTAAAGGTGGTCGGGCCAGCGGACAAGAGCACCCACTGACCCCCGTATCTCCACAGAGGAGAGCACCCACTGATGTCCGTGTCTCCAGTCATCATGGAGGTGGCACGTTGTGGAAGCCAAGGTAGCAAGGAGCAGAATGTAGGGGGTCAGGGGAGCCTACTCTGGCCCCGATACTAGGGTCATTGGCTCGCCCTGATCTCAAAGCTACCTCTGAAGGTGGCGAGGTTCGAGCCACCGACCTAAATCCCTGATTCCTGAGAAGCCCTAGGCATAAGCCCCTGCCTCCACCCACACAGAAGGAACTCAGCAACTTTCAATGGAGAATATCACAGCAGCTCAGGATGAGCTTCTGCTAATTGCAGGTCACAGTCCAAAAGTGAACTGAATCAGCAACATCAGGTGGATGAGAGCTGATCCATTTAAGGCCGAGGGGTGGGGAGCAACCAGCCCAGACACACCCCTCAGCATACCTAAGCATTCAAACACACACACCTGCTACTACATGCTCCGCTCATTAGCCTCATCAACTCACACTGAGCAGGCAAAAAAAGGCTTCATTTAAACCACAGCAGCAGCACTTCCATACTGCAAGGCAGTCAATACATGACAGGAGGGAAGAGGATTCCAGTGGCTAGTGTGAAGCTCTAGTGAGCCCCATGCCCAAGAGAGTTAAGGCCACCCTTGAAAATAATGGTGGCCACACAAAATATTGGAACTATGGGAACAATTTTGCTGTATTGACTTAGGCTGGCTTCACACCACGGCAAGATCCGGTCCGGGGCTGTCAGGCATGAACCTGACAGCCCCGGACCGGATCAGCACACAGAACCGGAGGGCCAAATGTGCCCTCCGGTTCTGTGTGCAGCCGGATGGCTGTAATTGCAGCCGCAGCTGCTGATTTTTCAAGACTGCGGCTAGCAGGGAGCTAGCTGCGGTCCTGAAACAACAGCGGCGTGCAGCCGCCGGTATCCGGTTCCCGGATTCGCCCGGATCGGGGTAATCCGGCCCCATAGGCTCCCATGTTAGGGATAACCCGGGACAATCCGGGCGAATCCGGGATCCGGCTTTTTGGGGTGATTTTTCTCCCCGGACACAAACATTGCAAGCAACATTTTTGTGTCCGGTGAGGATAATCCGAATTCTCCCGGATTCCACCACAGAGATGAAACCAGATGGCAGAGACCTGCCATCCAGCTCCATCCGGCCCCATAGGCTACTATAGGGCCAAAAACCGGTCCGGGGCTGTCTGGTTTACACCGGACAGCCCCGGTCCAGACCTTACCGTGGTGTGAAGCCTTAGAGGTGTATTCTGTTTTGTTGTCAGCGGTTTAGACATTAATGACTGTGTGACTTTCTGTCACGCTTGGACTAAGGAGGATGTCCAGCTACTGTGTGTGACAGTGATACATGGACCAATAATGTCTGGTGCACACACAAAACAACAGACTGGAAGGAAACTGGGGGGACAAATACAGCGGAGGGTCCTGCTCATAGAGAACGGGGGAGAGGTGACCTCCTGCACTCACCTACAGCTGTGCCCTGATCTCCCTACCGTACCTATACGAGTTCATTCAACTTGTCGCTGAGCAGGATACCTAGACCCTCGCTGGCTCTGAAGTTAACCCTCAACAGGGAAAGGCCGGTGGGAGCACTAGTTCCAACCACTGCAATAAACAAGGCAAGAGGGAAGGGGACACAGACAGGCAACAAAGGCAACTTCAGGCCTGCTGCCACGCTCCTTCACAGCAGACGGCTAAGCAGTAGACAACTCTCCAGAGAGCTTCCTTCTCCTCAGGAAGCCTGGCCAGGAATGGGTACAGTCACCAGCAAAGCATGCTGGAACCATGCGACCATATAAAGGTGATGGGAGTAATCACAAAGTATCCACACCTGATAAAGAAACTAAGAAGTCTTCAACCAGCAGAGAACTGACATTAATTCCTGCATTGCTAAAGGAAAGAAACACATTTAGAATGGAGTCTCAATATAAAGATGGGACAGAGGTAGCAAACCAGTCCCAAGTCTCCCAGGTAAGAGACCACTGTGATAGTTACTGGTGATGGGCGAACATCTCTTTTTTCCCAGGTTCGTGTCTGGGGTTTCTCTGGTAGAGCAAGGAAAGAGTTAACTCCGCTGATATACTTACCGGGTCTTTGTTCTTTCTGCCGGGTGTGACGTGCGCTGCGTCACTTCTGGGCCGGCCCTTATCTTCTGGCTGTATGTGATTGGCTGTTGGAGCCGGTCACATGACCATTCTCCCTGAAGCCTGGAAGTGACGCTGCACCGCGACACACCGGGAACGAATAACGTGGACCCGGCATGTATAATGACGCTGAGTAACAGCTCTGTCCTTGCTTCACCAGAGAAACTCCTTACCCGAACCCGGGCAACAACAGATGTTCACCCATCGCTAATAGTGACTCCCTTGTGTGATATACTGTATATGACATTGCTGTAATAAGAACCCACTTAGCATTTTCCGGTGAGCGTCTCCTGGAGCACAATCTGGGCACTATGTGCTGGGTAATAAAATGTCGTATTTACAATGTTCACCCTCCACCATCCATCCCGGGGTAATTTCTGGAAAGAGCCTGTGGAGTAAATGTGGCGCCCCACCATGTAGGTGCCACAGAAGGGTTACTACACCCAGAAAAGCGGTGTAGTCACCCCACTGCAAGTGGAATTATGGCCAGTAGGTGGAACCCTAGAACTCACACCCCACACTAGTCAGCAGGTGGGAGGGACCCGGGAGGGAACATAGTGACCTCTAGGGGGAAGTAGAGAGTCAGTTGGAGTTAGGAGCGGTAGCAGGAGAGAGAGAGGTTGGAGGGAGCCGGGCAGTCAGCCTGGAGGGAGAAAGGAGGGTCTCCTCGGCTGAAGAACCCAGAACAGACAGAAGAGATCCCAGAATCAGAGAGAAAGAACGGAGAAAGAAACTCACCAATGTGGGGAAGAGAGTAACCAGAGAGAACCGTGTACCGGGGCCCGCACCTGTGAGTTCCTATAAGGCTCACAGAAAATCCGATGAACAGGGGTATCTTTATATGCGCCTCTGACTCCCAAAGAACCCAGAGAGAGGGGAATCAGGAGCAGCAGGACACTGTAGCATCCGGAGAAGGTTCACCCGACGGGCACAAGGGAGAGGAGAACAAGGAACAGCAGGAGGTCGGACTAGTCTATATGAAGTCAGACTTCACCGCCACTGGGAGGCAAAGGACGAAGGAACAGGAACGGCACACAGTGAGGGATCCACCTACCAACCAGAAATTCCACTTGCAGCACCCGGAGCATTTGTCGTGGTAACATCTACTGCACTGAAATACTGTATTGATGATGAAAGTTTTCCAGTAAAGTAACCGGTGAAGTGAATTGCCGAATCTGCTGCATCCTTTCTTGCATGAACTATTTCCTTACAGAATCGCTGCCCCGGCGGTCCAGTCCTGCCCACGGAGGACTATAACATCATTGTCGCAATACCATCAATCACCAGAGGACTGTAGCGGCACTGGTGAGCATGACCAGGTACTGCAGGTGGCGTCACGAACTTGTATATACTTTATTTTTCCCCTTATTCATTGACCCCCAGGGTCACAGCCTTAGGCAGCCACTCGTGATATCCCAGACCAAGCCTGAGAGCTGAGTACCCTGCCCTGGGTGCGTCATAAACAATCACTTCACCTATAGAGGGAGTCACCGAGGGTTATCATTTACACAATGGAGTCTCTTAATGGGGTTTAGAGTCTCACAGGGAACGCCCTGTAAGACTTATTCAGAGCCAAGAAGTCCCTGATATGTAAGTGTATAATGGTGATTTATGCAATGTTACAGAACGCATTTTTTTATAGAAAAGGAGCGCTGCTAATGATATGTAATGGAACAGGGACAGGTATTAATAGGGTTGGGGGAGATTTGGAGGGGTCACGTTCCCTTTAA